>CAUYSK010121549.1:0-67100 GCA_963575035.1 Avahi laniger | reverse complement strand
GTTGTCCAATTAATTTCTTTCTATTTTTAGTAGAGACGGGGTCTCACTCTTGCTCAGGCTGGTTTCGAACTCCTGAGCTCAAACAATCCGCCCGCCTCGGCCTCCCAGAGAGCTAGGATTACAGGCGTGAGCCACCGTGCCTGGCCTGTTCCAAGGGTTATTGATACCTCAGGGTTCCATTTCGATATCTTTCTTTTATTCACTCTTCACGGCATCACTCTGCCTTGGAGAGCTCTGCAGTGAGGAAGGGCACTGAACAATAGCAGACTTGTATTTGTTATTTATTAATATTTATCCATCAGACTTTAGCATGGAGTTTCCCTGCTTACTTGAAACCATATTATTTATTCAAAGTCCAGACTTCCCAGCAGGAGCTAAATAATTGCAATCTTCTCTATTTTTACAGTAATTTATAAATGCAAAATGTCCCAAGAATTTATTAGCATATAAGCCCCAGGAGGGTGGGTGCTCGCTTTGGTTTGCTGGGGTACCCCAAGCACCTGTAACAGAACTTGGCACATAGCAGGTGCTTGGAAACTATTTATTGAATGGATGGATGAGTATGAGCTTGCAGTCATTATATGGGATGTAGGAAATCTCACATTCTTCCTTCAAAAAGTCGCAATAATTCTTTGAGTGTAGGAGTAGTGCTAAGTTCAGTTTCGGTCATTACTGGGTTTCCTCTCCCTCCATTCCAGGCTCATGCAAAGGCAACGTCTCAGGTCTAGAATGAGCAGGCTGGGGCCTCTGGCCCACACTGATCTCTGCCGATATGTCCACTGTCTGAGGCTGAACAGGACCCCCGAGGATGAGCGCCCCCAGCCACATGGCTAAGCTTGGGTGCAGGAATCCGGGCAACGCCGGAAAGCCCGGTTTCCGAAGCCCAGCCATCCCTCTGCAGCTCCGTCCCCTTCTCGCAGTTCTTCGAAGGCAGCAGGATGCGGGTCCCTGTTGCTCGCAACACCCCATTATCTGGATCCTTCCCTTCCTTCCCTGACCTTGGCTTGTTTTTGTTTTTTATTTTTACTTTTATTTTTTTTGAGACACAGTATCACTCTGTCGCCCAGGCTAGAGTGCAGTGGTGTCACCACAGCTCCCTGCAACCTCAAACTCCTGGGCTCAAGTGATCCTCTTGCCTCCGCCTCCCGAGTAGCTGTGACTACCAGGGTGCATCATGATGCCCAGCTAATTTTTCTATTTTTAGTAGAGACAGGGTCTCGGTCTTGCTCAGGCTGGTCTCGAACTCCTGAGCTCAAGTGATCCTCCCGCCTTGGCCTCCCAGAGTGCTAGGATTACAGGTGTGAGCCACCCTGCCGAACTGACCTTGGCTTGTGACCCATCCTCTGGGGCTGGGAGCCACCTCCTCTGAGAATGTCCCGCCTTTCTTTTTCCCTTCTGGGAGGTCCTAGTGTAAGCCCCTCACTGAACACTTCTGCTTTCAGCCCTGCAATCCAGCCCCTACCAGACGAGGGCTGGTACTACTTCCAGAAATAAACACAGAGAGAGCAAATACAAATTTATATATCAGGAAATATCCTGCCAGATATATTTTATGGAGCATTTCTTCGGGTCTTAAAATAACACCTTACTTTTATCATTTTCAGAGTTTTGTTTCTAAAGTCTGATTTGCTCACAGATACCAAATCAGAGGGAGAGATCTTGATCCTTCCCAGTTTATGGACATGTGGCTGAGGGTCAAACAGCAAGGGTGACATGCCCAAGCCTCATGGCCTCCAAGCTGCTAAAGGGGGTCTGGAGCCCGGGACTCTCAGTCCTGCAAGTCCAGGGTCTTTTCCACACCACCCCACTCACTTCCCACGCTCACCCCATCCTGTGACGTGCCTGGAGAGACCCTTGTCATTGCTGCTTCTGTACCTGAGAAGACGGACGGTTAAACTTCAAGCAACGTGTCCAAGGCCACGGAGGCTGCTCGTGAAAAAAACAACCAGGCTAGTCACAGAAGCAGACCTCCCCATTACTAATCCCCAGCTCTTTCTTTTGCAATTTTCTGAGTCATAATTTATTTTAGTTAACATTTATGGAGCACTTACCGTCTGCCAGGTGCTGTCCTAGGCACCCTGGGAGAGGCATTTTTGCTAGTCTCATTTTACAGAGCAGAGAAGTGAAACTGAGGGTGGAAGAGTTAGGTAAGTAACTGGGCTGAGGGCCGTGCTGCTACTGAAAATGGCAGAGCTTGGGCTTGGTGCTCAGGCAGGTCTGACACCAAAGCTCACTGCAGCTCTTCCTACCCCCTGATCTTTGCAAACTGATGCAAGCTGTTAATTGAAGGGGAAGCTACTAAAACATTACACATAAGCAAAAAGCTTTCACTCAGTACTTTTCTACAAAATGCTTTATAACCCACACAGATGATACTATGCTTCTGTCCTTGAGGCTGGGAGAGCTGGTGGCGTGCTGGTGTCACTGAGTGCACGGACAGACTGCAGCCAGACCCCTGGGTTCTAACTGAGGCTCCAGCACTTACTAACTGCACGACCCTGAACAAGTCACTTAACCTCTTTGTGCCTCGGTTTCCCCACTTCATGTAAACCTTCAGGCTAATTGAGGGTCATGTATGTAAGAGCTTGGTGCACTGTTCTGCATGTAACCAAGATCTCTATATGTGCAACTTAGCATTAGGTCGAATCACATGCAACTGCTGTTCAAAAATGGTCAAATATGGTTAATTATCATTACTTTCATATGGTTCAGCCTAAAATTATAATCAAAGCTTAAACGAAAAAAAAAATCAAAGCGTAGGAGTTTAACTAGAAATTTTCAGAGCTCTGACCAGGGAATAAGGAATTAAATGGAGATGAGGAGAGAAAAAGAAATTGGACATTAGTGAATCACATGCCGGATGTAGGAACTGCTTGCTTCTCGCTCTAAATATATATTAACATATTCCTGTTTTGAAGTGGGAGAAGAGGAAAAAGCAAATGTAGCTTCCCACATCTATGAAGAAATTCGTCTCCTAGAGAAGGAAATGGAATTGGAGAAGCCCTGGCTTCCAGCCCGACACTCGGCCGTGTATAAGAAGCGTGATTGTACCAAACCCACTCAGGGGGCGGTAATCAAAAGCAGATGAGACGCAGCCTCCTGTTTTGTGTGTACCTTGCAGATATGCAGCCTCCAGTGACCATGTATGGTGGGGCACAAAATGCATATGAAGCGTGCCAGCAGCCCTTGCTGTCTAACATCTACTGATCATGTTTTCCCTGTACGGTTTACCCTATGAATGCTTCAAAGGAAAACACCCAGCTAGCTAAGAAAGTCTTACAAAGTTTAAGTTAGCAAAAACAAAAAACAAAAAACAAAAAACTATGACATAATTTTGCCTCCCTCTTCTTATATATATTAATGTCATAAAGCAAAAGCGGCTAGCTGTTGAAATGAAAGTAAGCCGGTGTATGCATTTACTGGATTTGAAACCCTCCCGAGCAAGCACTTCCTTACCAAGTCAGTAAGACTAATTGCAGGTACCAAAGGATGCCCAGAATAAAGACATCTAAGATAAAACGAGAACTCATGTCTGAGAAAAGTACCAGACAAATACAAAATAAAAAGAGAGTACAGGACGTGGGAGTCCTGAGCCCCTCTCAAAACTGACAACTTACAACCCAGATTCCCAGTTGGAAAGAGCCAACCTTGACTGCAAACACAGAAAGAAAAATGGAGCATACATAAAATGGCCACGGTTCCATCTGGCGACCCCTTTCACTCGGTAACTATCCAATACATGGGGGAAGCTTTACTGCATAAACACCTGACCTATAAAATATAATTGGTCATTGAAGACTGAAAATAGTAAAAGATGGAAATGATTCCCTCTCTAAGTGCCAGAAATGAATCATTGTTCCAATGAGAAAACAGGCAGTGTGCTCTGGGGGTGGGGGGTGCCACCATCAGAAGACCTGGCTTCTGGTCATAGCTCTGATGACAGTCGTGTGATCTCAGGCCATGTTGCAGGTGGTTAATGGTCGTAGTCTGGAGTTGAAAGGGCAGAACCTCTAGCTGCCTCCCCAATACCCATTCTGCCCTCCTCCTAATGAACAGAATTCTGATTTCGCCTGGGGTGGTAATGAGCCCAGCTAAAAACCTACATCCCAGCCTTCCTTGAAGCCAGAGGTGACCAGAGACATTATGGTGAACGTATTTACGCAGGAGTCCCAGACTTTGGGGTGACCAACCCATCTCAGTTTGTCCAGACTTTCTTGGTTTTAGCAATGAAGGCCCTGCATCCTGGAAAACTCCTCGGTCGCAGACCCGGACAAACAGGGATAGCTGGTCATCCCAGTAGAAAGCTCTTTGAAAGGGGCAGATCAACTGACAAGCGCCAGTTCCCCTTTGCCTGTCCCCTCCTGGCTGCACGGAAAGTGGGCTCAATGCTAGAGATGACTACGAAGCAATAAGCGTAAAAACAAGGCACTGAGTTATTTTAACAAAAAGAATTTGATATGAAGAACTGCTGACTAAGTATAAAGTTGTAAACTAGGTAACTGAAAGGGCAAAAAGAGAATTCTAAGCGTATCTTGGAGGCAGCAACTGGATGGAGTAGATACCACCCCTGGTGGGGGGTGGGGAGGCACAAAATGAAGAAGTTGGAATTATTGTAATTTTGGAACTTAGAGGAGCTGAAAATCCAATTTATGAGGATGGGAGCTGGCTAGTGCTGGTGATTACGGGGGTCTCAATGAGGCTGCTTCTGTAAAGTGTTAGAAAAATGGCAGGCAAGATTTAGCTGCTGCTACCGAGAGGAACTGATGATACAAAAGTAAAGAAGTTTTGCTACGATCAAGCTCAAAAGGACAGGAAACAGGTGGAGACCCAAAGGAAAGGAACAGGAAGGAGGAAGTCCTTCCTTCCTCTTCTGGCCCTGCAGTCTCTCTCTATTGCCACCTATGGGAAGAGCCTAAGAACAGAAAAGCGTGGTGAGGTCTCCGCTTCGACTTCACAAAGCCCAGCATAAAGGGTGGATCTGAAGTGGAGAGGCCATAACTTAGTAACTGGCACGCTTCATTTTCCTTTTCCCTGGAGGAAGCCTCTCTGCCAATGGTTTTGATCATAGGTTGTTTGCTTTTCCTTATGCATGCAACCCTTAATAACATGGTTTGAGTTTACTGCTTTTTAAAACTTTTTATGATTGGGTTTATACTGTATATGGTCTTTTGTGTCTGGCTTTGGGAATTGTTTGGAGATGCATCTATACTTTGCTCCTGGCAGTAGTTCATTCATTTCCAATGTTTCATAGTATTCCACTGTATGCATACACCATACTTTATTCATTCAATTGTTGACGGGCATTTTTAGCTATTACCGAACAAGCAGTTCTTGCATATGTACCCTAGTGTACGTGTTTCTCTGGGGTGCTGGTTTTCAAAATGTGGTCCCCAGACCTGGTGCACCAGCATCACCTGGGAACTTGTTAGAAATGCACATTCTCGGGTCCCACCCCAAACTGACTCAAACTCTGGGAGTGGGGCCCGAAAGCCCTCCAGGGGATCCTGATGCATGCTAAGGTTTGAGAATCATTGTTCTGGGTTATGGATGTAGAAGTAGATTTGCTGAGTGATAGGATACGAAAAGTTCAAATTTTCTAGGTAATGCCAAAGTGTTTTTCAAAGTTATTGTACCAATCTGCACTCCCACCTGGAGGGTATGAGTTCCCATCACTCTACATCTTTGCCATCAATGCGCTCAGTCAGACTTTTAAATTTTTGCCAGTCTGGAGGGGATAAATACATCTCATTACTGTTTTACTAGGCACTTGTATGACTTCTAATGAGGCTGAATTATTATTGGCCATTTGGATGGTCTCTTTTGTGAAGTGTCTATGTCAGTCTTTTGCCCATTTTTCTATTGGGTCATTTGTTTTCTCTTATTGGTATGAAGTTCTTTGACTAGTTGGAAAATTAGCCCTGGTTGGTTATATGTGTTGCAGGTATCTTCCATCACTCGGTGATCACCCTTTTCATTTTCATTTTCTTTTTGTTGTTGTCCTTTGATGAACACTTTCTTGATTTTTTTTTTTTTTTTTTTTTTGGTGGAAGTGCTGGAGAATGAACCTGGGGCCTCGTGCTCTTACTTTTAATTCAGTCAAATTTATCACTATTTTCCTTTATGATTAATGTTTTTAATAACTTAAGACATTATTTTCTACCACAGTGTCACGAAGTTATTCTCCCATAATGTCTGTTTAAAATTTTAATCTTGGCTGAGGCAAGAGAATCACTTGTGCCCAGGAGTCTGAGGTTGCTGTGAGCTAGGCTGATACCACGGCACTCTAGCCCAGGTGACAGAGAGAGACTCTCTTTAAAAAAATAAATAAATAAATACAATTTTAATCTCACCTATAGTCCCACCTAATGAGGAGGCTGAGGCAGGAGGATCACTTGAGCCCAGGAGTTTGAGACCAGACTGGGCAGCATATCAAGACCCCATCTCAAAAAAACCCCAATTTTACAGCTTTGCCTTTTACATTTAATTCTTTAATCCACCTGAAATTGATTTCTGCATACAGTATAAGGCAGGGCTTCAATTTCTTTTACTGTATGAATGCCTTGTTTTTTTAGCACCATTGACTGAAAAGTCTGTCTTTTCCCCAGAGCTCTGCAATGCAACTTTTATGATACAGTAGATGGATCTGTTTCTGAGCTATTTGTCCTCTTTTGTTGGTATATTCATATATACTTAAATCAATACCATATTATATTGTCATAGCATTAAAATAATTATTAAAATGTGGTCGGGCCAGTGCCCCCTCCTTGTTCTTCTGTGGGTTTGTCTTGGCTATTCTTTGCTCTTTGTGTTTCTATGTAAGTTTTAGAATAAGCTTGCCAAGTTTCATAATAAAAATGTTTGGATTTTTATTAGGATTGTATTAAATCAATTTGGGGAAGAACTAGCATCTTCACAACACTGAGTTTTCTAATCCATGAAAAATAGTGCATCCGTCCATCTATTTAGTCCTTTTAAATGCCTCTAAATGAGATTTTATAATATCCCTGCAGATATTGTACCTATCTTTTCTTAAATTCATTCCCGTGTCCTTCATATTTTTTATGCTACTTTACATGGTATTTTTTCTTAAACATCATTTGTTGTTTGTAGCTGGTATATAGGAATACAATTGATTACATACCTAGCAGCCTTGTTCAACTCATTAAATTTAATCATACAGACGTTGATAATTTTGAGGTCTCCATATATCCAATCACATAATTTGAAAATAATGACAGTTTTCGTATTTTTTTATTTTTAAACTCTTAATTTTTTGATTTATTTTTCTTGCTTTAGTGTGCTGGCTAGTACCTCCAATAAAATTTTGAATAGAAATGCATCCTTTGCTAGTTCCTAGTCTCAAAGGGAACACTTTGGTATTTCATCATTAAGTCTGATGTGTGCTGCGGGGTCTTGTAGTGACCCTACACCAAACATCCTGCTTGCTAGCTGTACAAAGGAGTACAAATATTCTGAGCATGCGAAGTTTGCCCTTTACATAATCTTATAATCTGTTTACCTGATGTACTGTTTAATTTTTAAGAACGAGTAGTTCATATGATGTAGCTTGTTAGAACTATTGTCTGATTCTGCTTATGGGCCCGACAGCAGTTTTTTCACTCAGCTGAAAACCCAGCAAGAGCAGCAAGCGCCCCTGGGTGTGGCGTGCAGGTGGTAACGGTGCCTATTGGAGGCTGCTCTTACCAAAACCATGTGCTCCATGCAATCTTCCCGCCACACCGCGCTGCCAAGCATGTTTGAGTCTGGAGGCTTCCCAGGGATTTAATTTAATCTCAAAAGACTATAAAAAGAGGGTCTCTATTTCCTCTACTGTTGTCACTCACAGCAGAAGGATTTTCCATCTCAGAGAAGTCTCAGGTCCAAGTGTTTCCTTGCGCTCATTTTCTTATTGTCAGGATGAGTTAACAGGATTGTCTATAATTTTGCCTTTTGCTCACACATTTCCTTGGGCGTTTCATGCCTCTCCTCACATGCCACACTTGCCTGTGGACATCCTACTCACCCTTCAAGGCCCCACCCCAAATGCCAACACTTCTGGTCATCTGCGGCCAGAAATGATTCCTTTTTCCCCAGACACCCCCTGTGGGCAGGACGGCCGTATTCGTTCGCTAGAGCTGCTGGAACGGAGCACCACAAGCTGGGCAGGAGAGTGCGACCCACTGCTGTGTTCTCAGGTTCTCTCGTAGCATAGACCACGGGGCCTCCTCAGGCTTCACCATACGCTGAAAATATGGGGTCGGCTTCCCGTCTAGAAGGTTTCCTGGGCCATGGCCTCCTCCTGACAGAGCTGATCTCCATCCTGTCTATGAGTTTGCTAGAGCTGCTGTAACAAAGTGTCACAGACCAAGTGGCTTAAATGACAGAAATCTATTATCTTGTGGTTCTGGAGGCTGGACGTCCAAGATCAAGGTGTCGGCAGCGCCATGTTCCCTCTGAGATGCTGGCGCAGGGTCTGCCCAGGCCTTTCACCAGCTTCCAGCAGCTCCTGGGCTTGTGGCAGCATCTCTCTGATCTTCCTGTGGTGCTCTCCCTGTGTGTGTGTCTGTCTCCAAATTCCTCCTTTTATAAGCACACTAGTCGGGTCAGGGGCCTGCCCCCTCCAGTGTGACCTCATTGTAACCTATTACATCTGAAATGTCCTTATTTCTAAATAAGGCCACATTTGAGGTACGGAGGATTAAGACTTCAACATATGAATTTCAGAGGGTACAAAATTCAACCCATAACAGTGACCAACATAATTGATCATCTGAAACTGGGACATTTTTGAGAGTAGAACAAGGCATTTTTATAATTACATCAGGGTCACAGGCGTAATCTGTGAGTGTGGGGGTGACCCTGGAGGAGTGGGTCGCCCTGCGCAGAGGAAGTTCAGGGGACTCACACCACGCACGGACTTAACTGCAGCGCCGGCTCGGTTAGACGGCTTCCGACAGCAGATAGCAGAAAGCCCAACTCAACTCGCTCCCACGTGGAGGGGATTTATGATCTTACATAGTAGGAACTTAGGAGATAGTGCAGTCCTGGGTGGGCTGGCTCTGACTCTGCAATGTCTTCGAGGACTCAGTTTCTTTGTCATTTGATTCTCTGTCCTTGGTGCGCTGGCTTTAAGAATTTCAAGGTGATTGCAGGGACCTCAGGCCTCCCATCCACATGAGTCAGGATCCAGAAGCCATTTTTGCTTTATTCATCTCTTTTTAGGAAGAGAGACCCTTTTCTCGGGCACTCCCTTCCCCGGGAGCACGTCCCCTCTTGTCTCATCGGCCAAAATGACACCACATGCCTGGGCCTGAACCAGCTCCCGGCAAGGGCTTAGAGACCACCTTGCTTTTCCTGGTTCTGTCACAATTCTGTCTTAGGGGCCGGGGTCCACCTCCCCTCAAGCCGGTGAAAAGTGAATACGTGGACAAAATCTGGGCTCTCTGGCTAGAAAAGCATGGTCAGGCGCTACGTAGGCAACCAGAAGGTGTCTGCTGCCACGGGGCAGAGAACGGGACGCTGGAAACAGCAGCATGTAAGGAATGGAGAGAAGGAGAGATGTTCACACCTGGCTGTCGAAGCAAAAACAAGGAACCACGAGTCTTTAAGGCGTAGTTATTCTTCCTAAGACAGTTGTCAAATGCAATGTTTTGGGCAGTTGCCAGTAGTAGCCACTTCCAGGAGATTATTCAGGTGGTTTTGCCATTGCCCTGGTCTGAGACCATCTCGCTCCAGACTGCTGCGTAACGCAGCCTTACTGCAAAGTGCCAGGGAGGAAGAGGCCTCATTAAAGATGATTGTTACCAGGCAACAAGCGAGTGTATCAAGAATTGAACAAAAGGAACTTAAATGGACCACAAAAGTCAATTATCAAAAAAAAAAAAGTAAAAAGGTAGCATAGGGGAGAAAAAGAATATTAGAGAGTTCCAGTTTCTGTTACATTTCACTTTTAAAACTATACTTCTCTCAATTACAATTGCAACAGGCATTCATTGTAAGAAGTCATGGAAATACATATAAAAAAGAAACTAATCTCATGCATAATCTTACTGCTGGCTACTTTCAGTTTCTTATCTTGCTTTTTTCCACTTGATATGGTATTTCCCCATTTTATTACAAATTCTTTGTTGACATCATTTTTAGTTAACTGTATAGTATGTGCACTCGTTATGCTTTGCAAAACACTGTAAGTTTGTGCTTTGGGAGGAACAGCAAAAGAGCACCAGAGGACAAGGGGGTGAGTTGGGTACCAAAGTGCAAACCTTCGTCACTATTCTTATTTGTTGAACTTTGAAGTTAGGCTGGAGGTTTAGAGAAAAAAAAAAAAAAGCCCCTGTTGAGGATGAGAGAAATATCTCTGAATTTTTTTGTAGGACCCGTGCATTGATTTGTGCTGCAAACCGTTAAGCAAAACACAAAACTTTCCAATCATTTGTGGCTTTTAGAAATTTTTTTAAAGATCTGCCAGGTTCCTGGGCTCTTCCTGGGGAATAACAGTGAGCAGGTCCTCAGCTCTATCTGAAGTTTCCTACCTTTACAGGTGGGATTGCTCCTTGGGAAGCACTGTGGGGCCATTATTATATCCATCTCCCCTGTTAGAGTATCATGTTTTTAGCTGGAAAAAAATCTCACAATCGTAAAGGTGGTTTTTGACTGCCATGGTAGGGTTTCCCTGCCATTTGATCACAGCATACGCTAGGCTGGACTATCCGTACACCTGCGATGGTTAATTTCATGTGTCAACTTTACTGGGCTAAGGGATGCCCAGGTAGCTGGTAAAACACTATTTCTGGATGTATCCATGAGGCTGTTTTCAGAAGTGATTAGCACTTGAATCAGTACACTGAGTAAAGAAGACCCGCCCTCACCCATGTAGGCAGGTGCCACCCGATGCATTGAGGGCCTGGGCAGAACAAGCAGGTAGTGGAGAGGTGATTGGCGCTCTGCTCTAGCCAAGACACCTGCCATTGCTGCCCTCGGACATTGGTGCTCCTGGTTCTCAGGACTTTGGACTCAGACTGAGATGACACCGCTGGCTTTCCTGTAGGTGGCAGATCACGGGACATCACCTCCGTGATCATGTCAGCCAAACTCTCATAACAAATCTCTTCCTATCTCTCTCTACCCCATTGGCTGTTTCTCTGGAGAACCCTGACTAATGCAATACCTAAAGTGGGTAAGTTCCACCCATTTAATTCTGTTCATCTCTGAGGAGCGAGTAGGCATTGCCCATCACAAGTCAAGTAATACCTGTTTCTCAGGTTTATTTTCTTAGAGATAAGAGCAGCTGACCGTTAGGTTGAAGCACCATATTGACCATCCAACGGCAGACAGTGTCCTCATGGTCTGTAGGGCAGCAGGAAATGGGAAACCAGCCCTTGCATCTCAGTCCTCCTCACTGTTCCAGAGGCCAAGTTCAAGGGTAAGAATATGGACTTTGGAGCAAGACAGATCTGGGCTCAAACCTGGCTCTCTCCTAAGTGACTCGTTCTTGTGACCTCAGGGGATGTTGCTTGACCTCAGGGGACCTTGGTGTGCTTGTCTGTAAAATAGGAAAATAATACCTGCCTGACTGAAGCTCAGCACAGGGCGATTATTGTCATAGAAGGTGTCCAGGACTTCAAACCCAAGGATGCTTCTTGTTCTTGGTGAGATGAAGTGTGTGTGCAGGCTTGGTTATAGGTTTGGGAAAAACAGGTAAAAAATCAGAAAACTAATGTATTAGTATTCTCCAAAGAAGCAGAACCGTGTGTGTGTGTGTGTGTGTGTGTGTGTGTGAGAGAGAGAGAGAGAGAGAGAGAGAGAGAGAGAGAGAGAGAAAATAGTTTTGTTGTAAGGAACTGGTTCATGCGATTATGGAGACTGGCCAGTCCAAAATTGGCAGTTGGTAACCTAGAGACCCAGGAGAGTGGATGTTCCAGTTCAAGTCTGAAGCCAGCTTGCCAGAAAATTCTCTCTTAGGACGGGAGGGTCGGCCTTTGTGTTCTATTCAGGCCCTCAGCTGACTTGACGACACCTTACTCTAAGTTTAGTGACTGAATGGCATCTATTCTAAGTTTACTGATGACATTACTCTAAGATTTAAATGTTACTCTCATTCAGAAACACCCTCACAGAAACACCCAGAATAATGTCTGATCCAGTATCTGGGCACTGTGGTTCTGCCAAGTTGACACAAAGAAAAAAATTAACCATCACACCTAATAAAAGCAACAACACTGACCTTGTTGTTGGAATAGTCTCCTGGTAGATCAGAAACTCCACGGAGAGACAGAGGCTGCGTCTGAAGCCGGCTTTTCTGCACAGAACTTGCCTGTTTCTGACAAACCTGCTGTGAAAGATGGGACATGAGAGTGGGACCCACGGATCCGAGATGGGGAGCAGAGCCCAACACTCGGTCACCAGCCGGCTGGGCTACGAGCACCCGGCAAACCCCCAGCCTCGTTTGCTCACTAAAATGTCAAGAAAAGACCTTCCCAGGCATTGGGAACCTGGGGAACCCCCTTTATAGTTGGGGACCAGGCTCAGAGAAGAGATGGGATGTGGTCCAGGTGACGCAACAAGCCTGTGACGTGGCTGGGCTCAGTTTCTTCATTTCTAACATGGAAGGGTGGAACCACCTTCAGTCTCTTCCTGCGCTGCGCTGGTGACTTGATTCATTTGCTGTACCGGAGAGAGTGCTTCCCATCGCAGGTGGCGAAACAGTGGCAGGTGTGCGAGGCTCAAGCGACCGAATCCACGGGCAGGGCTGGCCTGGCCCTGTCGCCACCTGCTCCCAGCCCCAAACCTCGGCGTGGTCCTTGAGCTCTCTCTTTTTGTCCTCTCTCTTCAGGATCTACAGCAGACTCCCTCGGCTCTCCCCTCCACACCTCTGCAGAAGGCACAGCCTCTACACTCTCCAACCCACTTCACCGCTGCGACCCTGCTCCAAACCAAACCAGCCTCCATCTGGACTTGACCTGGCCTCCTGCTGGACTCATTTTCTCTCTCTGTCCCTCCTTCTGTGTAATCCCAGCGCGGCACCCAGCTGATTCCTTGGAAGGGTAAGGCCATCCCCTGCTCCATGGCATCCTGTCTCATGGAAAGCCAAAGCCACAGTGATGACAGCGACCCACAAGGCCCTACGAGGTCTCTGTCCCCACCCCTTGCTGGCTCTGCTTCAGCTGAGTGACCCCGAAGGCAGAGCTGGAGCCCTGTGGCCACAGCCAAGGAACTCCTGGAGCCAATAGAAGCTGGAAGGGACAAGGATAGATCCTTCCCCGGAGCCCTTGGAGGGAGTGCAGCCCTGCTGATGCCTTGCTTTTGGACTTTTGGTTTCCAGAACTGGGAGGGAATAAATTCCTGTTGTTTTAATCTTCCCAGGTGGAGCTAATTTGTTAACAGTGGCCACAGGAAACTATTCCTTGCTTCCCTCAAACAAACTTGATCTGCCTAGGCCTTGGGGCCTTGGCACTACAGTCCCCTTGGACCCTTCCCCAGATATCTGCATGGTTCATTTCCTTGCCTCAGTTTACCCTATGTCTCAGAGCCTGGGATACTTTTTGGCACATGGTAAATTCCAAATGAATCTAGGCATTAAAAACCCTTCTAAATCCTGTGGATGAAACTGCATCAAACTTTGTACTCGAGGAATCACAGTGTGTGTGCTTAATATCAAGATAGCCAAATTTCACAACGGAAGTTCCAGGCGAGTCAGGCTCTGTCTGTCCTCTCCCTGCCTACTGTCAGTGTGAACATGGGCGAGACTTTTGACCTTCCTTCATTTCCTAATGTAAAATGGGGTTAAGAGCAAATCGTCCAGCCAACCTAATGCATCCAAGCGTTTTGAAAACTGAGAAGAGTTTTCCAAGTAAAAGGTGTCACTCATCCATTCACCTATTCGCCAAATGCTATTGAGACCCCACTACATGCCAGAACAAGTACAACTAGCTACAATACAGCAAAATCAGATTTGGCCTCTGCTCAGCTGGAGAGATAGATACTATGTGCTATTTAGCTACTGCTGCTGTATGGCTGCGTAACAAACAGCTCCCCCCGCAAAGCCTAGCAGTTTAAACAATAAGCACGTACTTCTCCATCAGGGGTCTGCGGGTTGGCTAAAGCTCAGCTGGGCTCCACTGGGCCTGGCTCCAGTTGCCAGCTGGGGTCAGGTCTCCTCCATGGTCTCTTCATTTTCCTTGGGCCAGTCACCACATAGGACATGTTCTTATCATAGGTGCCTGAACTGTGAGAGAGCGGGCAGAAACTTACTGTGCTTCTTAAGGACTCGGCTTGGAGCTAGCGCAGCGGGCTTCTACTTGAATTCCACTGGCCAAAGCAAGTCACACGGCCAGGCCCCAAATCAATGGGGACATAATACCATCTTTTCTACTGGGAGGCATGCAAAGTTGCGTGGCAAAAGATGGTGACGTATAATCTTACTGTAGGGTGCTGAAGGACTGGGGCCCATCTACCACATAGCGTTTAAATAATTCCTAAATGCATATTATATGCTGGATGCCACTGTGTTGTGATCAAAAACAAACAAATGAACAATGCCACCATGCAATCTCTCACTGCAGTGCAGACTTTGTTTCTGTCGTGTCTTATTTCTGCTTTAGATTCATAAGATGACTGCTGTATCCAAGCCATGCCAAATTCTATACTTTGAAGTATATCCCTGCCTTGCTAGGCCAAGGACGGTGCTTTTTCAATGAATTGCTGTATCTCTATGCATTTGATTTTCTAAGCTGATGTTATGCACTTGTTTTGGATGGACTTCTGCCCTCAGATATGAATGTCTGACACTCAAATGCACCTGAAGCCAGCTTTTTCCTTTTTTAAAAAAAAATTTACATGAAAAAGAATGTGCTTCCTCTGGGAGGCATAAAAATCTAGGGCTGTTGCCCCTTCTGCCTGACAGGAACCACAGTCTCTGGCTGAACAGGCGGCATTTCTCTCCAACAGGACAGTCCACAAGCACCACACAGGTAGCAGACCTGGTCCCGGGGGCCATGAGGACTTGTCTGGGGAAATGACTGCCTGGCGTTTTGCCCTGTAGTCTTCTGTTTAAAAACAGAAGCCAAACTTTATAGATTGACGAATGATGAGATATTAGTTGTTGGTTAATGCAGGACAGCAACATCAGAAAGGAGAGAGAGACAAAGGAGTTGTGGTTATGCCTAAGGTCATGTCTAAGGAAGAGAGGAAATGGGATTTTTGTGTTTTTCTCTCTCATGCTCCTAGTATACGTGTCCTTTTTAAAAAAAAAAAATCACACAATTGGGTCTTTTTGGTGTCTGAACTAAAACAAGGAAGGAGCTGCGTGAAGACGAGACCCCTGGCGCCCCGGCCCTGCTTCCTGCACGGAGTGGAGCTGGTTGCATTCCAAACCCCCCTCTCCACGCAGCCCGGCAGCCTCTCTTGTTTGTGTGCGAGTCCGGGAGGCCAAGGCGATTCGTTAATGTTAGGTTGGCGCGAGGGGTTGGGGGAATCTTTCTGCTCAGGCCTCTGCAAAGCTCTTCCTGCTTAGAAAAGAGGTTTTGTTTGACTCTTTTTTTCAGCCTCTGAGGCACCGAGGGGAGTGATTAATAGAGAACCACCTCCAGATTTCAATAGAGCAGCAGCGTGAGCTCCTGGGGCCAGCCGGGCCTTTGTTCCACAGAAAACTGCGATAAAGCCCGCTGAGCTGCTTGCTTGCAATCCAGCCCTCATCCGGCTCGTCTGGTCTTTGCCAGGCTAACCTCACGACCTAAGCCGGCCTGGGAAGATTCGCCGGCCCGTCGGCGGGGGGGCCTGTCTCCTTGGCAAAGCACTTGGGGCCGCAGCTGGGGCCCAGGGACCCTCGGCTTCTTTTGTGCAATTCTGCAGGCAAGAGCAAACGTGCAAGGGCCAGGCCGGTGGTGTCCAGGCTTCCAGGAAGGGGCCTGGGGGACTCCAAGGGTAGCTGAGCCCCAGGCCTCTGTGGCTGGGGTGGCAGGGAGAAGATGCTGGCCTGTGAACAGGGACATGGCCCTCGGCTAACCTGGGCTAAACTCTGGGCACCTAACATCACAACAGAAGCCAGAGTGAGCTCTGGAAGTGAGAGGAAGGTGGCAGGTGGAATTGGAAGGGAAGTGGCAGCCTGCAGGCCCGGGCTGGAAACCGCCGCTGGTACGGATCCCACGTTGGCTCGATGCTCCCTTGGGTTGCATTTGTCCCTGAGGCTGGGTGGGGGGAATTAGAATGTTGTTCTGGTCACATTATAGTGAGGACCAACTGGGGAGCTTTCTCTTCCTCAGAGCCCAGCACCTTTCCTTCATTCATCTAACAATTGCCAAGTGTCTGACCCTGACAGTGGCATCCTGTGCAAATTGAAACGTCAGATGTGCAGCAGCATTTAAGGAGCCTTCGCTAGGCTGCAAGTGTATCAGTAGGCACGGCACAGAGGGCAAACAGCACGGCTAATGGCACTTTCATCCCAGCACGTAGGTGCTTCATGACATGTTGTCAGAGGCAGCAGAGCACAGTGGCTGGTGCAGGGGACTGTCTCAGTCAGCTTGGGCTGCTACAACAAAAGCACCAGCGACAGGGTGGCTTAAACTTTTATTTCTCACAGTTCTAGAGTCTGGAAGTCCAAGATCAAGGTGGTGGCAGATCTGGTGTTTAGTGGGGTCCCACTTCCCGGTTTGCAGACGGCCACCTTCTGTGTCCTCATGTGGTGGGAGGAATGGGGCAGAGCGAGCTCTCCCGTGTCTCTTCCTATAAGGGCACTAATGCCTTTATGAGGGCCCCACCCTTGTGACCTATTTATCTCCCAAAGACTCCACCGCCTGACAGTATCACATTGGGGATCAGGGTTTCAACATACGAATTTGGGGGCACACAGCATTCAGTCCACGGCAGGGAGGAGCCCTGCCCCTGGTTAGCCATGTGGCCTGTGCATGTGGCCTGGCCTGTCTCTGCTTTACAACCTCATCTGTGAAGCGGGGGTTTTTCATGGGCTGAATCGTGTCCCCTCAGTATTCACATGCTGAAGCCCTAACTCCCAGGATCTCAGAAGGTGACTGTATTTGGAGATGGGGCCTTTAAAGAGGTGATTAAGGTAAAATGAGGTCACGAAGGTGGGCCCTAATCCAACCCTGCTGGTGTCCTAGGGTTGGCGTCTACAAGCCAAGGAGAGAGGCCCCAGAGGAACCAACCCTGCTGACACCTTGATCCTGGACTTGCAGCCTCCAGGACTGTGAGATGACACACCCGTGCTGTTGAAGCCGCCCGCCTGTGGGATTGCACGGCAGCCCGAGCAACACCGGGCTGTGCACAACGGGAAAGAAGCTGTAGCCAGCACGCAGAAGGCCTCGGCGGGTGTCAGCTGCGACACAGTGCCCGCCGCTGTGCTGGTCCCATCCTGCCCAAGTCCAGGGGGAGCTGCAGACACAGGATTCAGTGTCAACTGCCCCTCGTTCTCACCTCCCAGCAGACAGCCCGGACAAGGGCTTTACATAGCTCCCCCATCAGGATGCAAGTTCAGTCCATCAAGAACCAGAAACCCCAACTCACCACGGTCTGAACAATGCTGCAGTGTGTCATTCTGCGTCACTGGGTCTGGACGTAGGAGGAGTTTCGGGGGCTCCAGCTCCCTCAACGGGTGGCAAGGCCAGCTCTGCTCTCCTTCACAGGCAGCCTGGGGGCCAGGTGACTGCGTCATTCCAGGCTGCCCACGGCTCATCCTCCCCGATGGCATCCAGAGAAGGAAAGGCCATCTCTCTCCACGGGTGCCCCCTGGAAGACAGGAACCTTCTTCTAGAACCTCTGACCATGCACCCCAGCAAATTGAAGGTGTAACCCTTCCAGAAGGCTCAGGGAATGGTGGACAATGACAGATTTAGATTCCTGAAGCACTCACTGGCACAGGGATAGGATTGCCGCCCTTGGTGTAGAAACATCCGGGCCCCATCCTGGAGCTGGACTCAGCCCCCTGCCTGGCCCCTTGACAGCTCCTTGGCAGGTGAGGGCTACAAGGGCTGCTGGCCACTTAATGTGGTCCACTGAAATGACTGGCTCACTACATCCTCCCACGAGGCAGGTGTCACTGTTACCTCATTTTAAAGATGAGCAAATCAAGGCTTGTTGAGACACACAGGCAGGAAGAAGCACTGAAGCCGAGGGAAAAACTCAGGCCCCGCAATCTGGCTCCCAACCTCACAACCGTTTCAGCCCAGGGAGGCCATGGGGTCAGGGCAGCAAGCTCTCTGGGGGCAAACAGGCCAACCAAACCCACCACAGTTTCCTCCCAGAGTTAGACGACCTGAGAGCGTTCTTGCCAACATTTGGGTATAGTTCTTTTCTGCCCTGACCTTTTCTATTGTTTAATGCTAACATTTTTCCCCCTCATCTTTTAAAGCTGAGAAACGTAACACACATACAGTAAGGTACATACATCTGTTGAATAATTATGTATTAGTTTTCTAATGCTGTGTAACCAATGACTACTGCTTAGCAGCTTAAAGCAGCACGGGTCAGGAATATGGCCACAGCTTATCTGGGTCCTCTGTTCAGGGTCTCACGTGGCTGAATCCAGGTGTTGGTTAGGCTGCGTTCTCATCTGGAGGCTCCATTGGGCAAGAATCCTCTCCCAGGCCGGTCCATGCTGCTGGCAGGACGCATTTTCTCATGGCCACATGACCAAGGGCCCTGGCTTCTTCCTGGCTGTTGGCTGGAGGTGCCCTCAAGTCCTGGAGGCCACTCAGGGTCCCTGTCATGGGGTCCTTTCCGAGGGCTGTTCTCAACATGCTGCTGCTTCTCCAGGTGGCCAAGATGGGGGTCTCAGATAACGTCATGTGATTGTGCAAGCGACGGGAGTAGCAGCCCCCTCACTCCATCACGGAAATGACACCCTCCATCCCCTTTGCCATATTCCACTGATGAGAAAATGTCACAGGCTCCGCCCTGCTGAAGGGGAGCGGGTGATACGGGGTGTGACTTACTGGGACCACTTTAAGGGTGCCTAACTGTAGCCCAGGCTGAGAAATAGAACACTGTCCACCACTCCAGAAGCCCATCTCCACTTAACCAGTGCTGACTCAGAGCTGGCTCATGAGAGCCAGTTATGAAAGTTCTCAGGAATTCCATGAGCTGGCTGTTAAACATAGCTGTTATTAAAAATTAAAATTAAATTATATAAACTTACAGTGAAATCAATTCTGTTGAAAACAAGGTCTCAAAACTCATCATTTCCTTTGTTACTGAGGTCATCTGCATCGATTGTAACTGTATACTAGAAATACTCTCCCAACCCCAAGTTCAGATGCTCCAGGTTGGTAGCTTGACATCAACCACTCCAGAGACATTTACACTGTGACAAGACGAAAGTGCTACAATTCAGAGCCTAAAGGCCACATCTGGCCCTTGCTTGAGCTAAAAATGGTTTTTACATTTTTAAAGAGGGGTTAAAACAAAAGAAACTGTGTGCTAAAGACCGTATGTGTCTGGCAAAGCATAAAATCTTTACTTATCTGACTCTGTCAAACACGTTTACCAACCCCTAGCCTATACTTAAGAAAGTAATACAGAAAATTAACAATGTAGTTAAATTTAAAATCTTGACATGTCTGTAGCCATTACATTGTTTTGTTTTTTGAGACAGAGTCTTGCTCTGTTGCTCTGGCTAGAGTGCAGTGGCATCATCATAGCTTACTACAATGTCAAACTCCTGGGCTCAAGTGATCCTCCTGCCTTGGCCTCCAGGAGTGCTGGGATTGCAGGCGTGAGCCACCGCGCCTGGCCATGTAGCCATTATATCGCGAATAGCACAAAATACTGAGGGAATATTTGTCCAGTAATGGAAAACCATGATCCCATACAGCAAAGAAGTTGCTCACATCATTGCTGAACAAATAAAGTTTTGTTCTATGTCTTTCTTGCTTCATTTCTTACTTATTAACATAAGTGAAAATACCAACAATCGTGTCACATATTTAATGACAATAAGTTTACTGGGAAAATAGGCAAATAATTTGGCAGATTACAATTCAATTTCAACCACAGGTTGGCCATGGATATAAGAGTTCAGTAAAAGTAAACAAAAGCATTCTCTGAGAATCAAGAATGAAATTTACAAAAAGGAGTACTGTATGTTTTATCATCATTTGTAATTCATGTGCTACACATTTCATACCAGTAAAATTTTAAATAAATACATGAATATATGTACGTACATATGCACTCCTTCCCCAGCTGGTTTTTAAACGTGTAGCATCAGCCTGACCTTTAGGATAAGTACCTCCTGGCTTTTCTTTATAATTTAACCACTTTTAGATTTTCCTGTTACCTAGAAGTGACCCAGGCAGCTCAGAGCCTGGAGCAGTATCCGGGGCTACATAACCATGTTTGGTCAACAACGAATGGAGTGTACAGCAGTGGTCCCATAAGATTAAAATGCTGTATTTTTACTGCACCTTTCCTGTGTTTAGGTACACAAATACTTCCCCTCCTGTTACAGGTGCCTACAGCACTCAGCACAGCAGCCTACACCACGCAGCCTGGGTTTGTAGTGGCTGTGCCACCTAGGTTTGTGTAAGGACACTCTGCGATGTTTACACAAGTACAAATGCCTAACTGCATTTTTCAGAAGGCATCCTCTCGTCAAGCCACGCGTGACTGTATTTAAAAGACGTTGCTACAGTGGATAAACTGAGGAACACTAATTTTACAGAGCAACCAGCAGTGGCAATGCAACTCTGAGCCTTAAAGAAAAAACGGCAGAAAAAGTCGGGAGAAATTTCCTTTTCATCTTTATAAATCTCCTGAAATCTTTTTAGAATTAATAAAGCTTTGTTTTTTTTTTTTAAAG
Organism: Avahi laniger; assembly: GCA_963575035.1. Taxonomy (NCBI): domain Eukaryota; kingdom Metazoa; phylum Chordata; class Mammalia; order Primates; family Indriidae; genus Avahi; species Avahi laniger. Next base: position 46,291 of record CAUYSK010121549.1, on the reverse strand, counting down.
CGACAGCCATCAGAACTACCATTGACTGAGTGCTTAGGAAACACCCAACAGTGTTTTTCATGAACAATTTCACAAATAAAATCTATAAAAATAGGTAATATAACAAACACTCCTTCAATACTTCCATGTGCCTACCCTGGAGTTTTGTAGGCTCCGCCTCCCGCCGGTCCCCACGGCCCGGTAACCCCCACCCCATCCCGGGGCCCCGCGCAGCCGCCCCGGAGCCGGCAACAGGCCACCGGCCACCCGACCTCCAGACCTCCGGAAGGTGCCCCCCGCGCCGCGCTGTGCGCATGCGCACCGTGCAGCGCGGCGCCGCCAGAGGGAGCTGCGGGCCCGTCGGCGGCGTGGGGGATGGGAGGCGCCGCGCTGGGCCGGACCACGTGCGCACCACGTGGCGCCCCCGCAGCCCCGGCCCGCAGCAGGGCCGCCAGGCCGGCCACGCCGCGCAACCGGCAGCCCTCAAGGGTGGCGGGGCCGGCTTCCCTGCCGGCGCCCCCGCGCCCGTTGACCTCTGACCTCCGACCCCACTACCTTTAGGGTTACTCCTGGCCGGCGGCCGCGCGGTGTGTTTATAAACAGAGCTCCCGGCGAGGCCGAAACCCCGGATCGGTGGATTCACACCCAGCGAAGCGGAGCCTTCCGCGCGTGTGCGTTTTCCGCGCATGCGCCCTAGGGCCGCGCCGCGCGGCTCCTCCTGCGCTTGCGCACTGGTGGCAGGGCGGCGGCCGGCCCAGCCCGGGCGGGGTCGCGAACTATGGCCGGGAAAAGGCCGGGAGGGTCGGGCGTGAGGGGTTCACCCGCCGCCCCGCGCCTCCCTGCTGCGCGGCCCTGCGCCCGCTCCCGGGGGCTCCGAACTGGGGTCCTCGCTGGCAGGGTGGGCCGGGGTGGGTGGTCATGAGCTTAGTGCTGAACTGCCCGGAGGACAGCCCCACCCCCGCGCCCCCACCTGGGCCTGGAGTACTGACTGCTCCTGTGGCCGTACTGCCTTGGGCACCGCCACGGAGGCCTTTCAGGAACAGACCCTGCACGCTGTGGAGTATTCACACCGCGGGGTACTGTTTGGCCGTCAGAAGGAAGGAAGTACATCTTACGTTCTGTTTCATCACAGTTAAGAAAAGGAAGGATATTATGACTCCTGCTATCACAGGGATGAACCTTGTGGACACTATGCTGAGTGACATAAGCCAGTCACAAAATGACGAATACTGTGTGATTCCACTTAACATGAGGTCCCCACAGTCATCAATTCCACAGAGACAGAAAGTAGAAAGGAGGGCACCCGGGGCTGGGGAGTTGTTTGACGGGGATGGAGTTTCATGGGAAGATGGAAAAGTCGTGGAGGTGGATGGTAGTGGTGGTTGCACAACAAGGTGAATGTGCTCGATGCCTGAACTGTGCACCCCCAAATGGTTACCATGGTCAGGTCTATGCTGTGCATATTTTACTGCACACAGCACAGATGAGATCACGTCGTCTGACTTACCACAATATCCTTTCTGTGATCTAAAAGGCTCCCAGGAGTCTCACCGGCCTGTGTCATTAGAACCCCTGTGGCCCCACCTGGCTGCCTTCCTGACCTAGAGCACTCCAGCCTCAGGGCTGCTCCTTGCTGTTCTCGCTGGTGGAAATGCTTCTCCTCATCTTCTCATGGCTGTTTCTTTCTCATGTGTTCATTCATTTTATTGACATGTGTCCTTAGTAAATGACCAGGCATTATAAAAGGAGGGAGGGAGACACAAGTGTCCAGAACAGGGAAGGACTCCTCTCACAGACTTTATATTCTGGCAAGGATGTAGTCAATCAACACAAACAAAAATATCAGGTGGTTGGTGATAAGTGCTGTTAAGGCAAACTTGGTGATCTGATTACAGCTTGGGTAGGGGTGATTAGGGATCTAACCTAGATAAGGTGATCCTGAAGAACTCTCTGAGGGTGGCCCTTTGACCTGAGACCTAGGCATGAAGGAGAGGGCAACAGGAAGATTGAGAGGGGGGAGGGGGAGTTTCCAGGAAGAGAGAGAACAGCAAGTGCAAAGGCCTTGGGGCCAGGAACATTTTGGTGTATTTGGTCCAGGTGGTGCATGCATGCAAGAGAGAACTTTAAGATAAGAAGGCAGAGAGATAGGCACTCTCATTCCTGTAACTGTGTGACAAATTATTTCCAAACTTACTAGGGTAAAATAACAATAATATTATTTGGCTCACAATTTTATGGGTCAGAAGTTTGCTTAGGGCTAGGCTAATCAGTTCCTGCTTGGGGTCTTATGCGGTTGCCGTCAGATACTGGTGGGTGCTTTGAGTGTCCGAAGGCTGGAGAGGACTGGACATCTGAGATGGCTCACTTCTGTGGCTGGCAGGGGGTGCTGGCAGCTGGCCGGGAGGTCAGATAGGGCTGCCATTGACAGAAGCGCCTGCATGTGGCTTACTTGTACTTCTTGCCTGGTAAGGCTCTGAGAGAACCAGGCAGGAACTACACTATGGTCTTCTAGGATTTATCCTCAAAAGTCACCACGTATGGTCACTTTTGTCAAATTTCTCTGTTGGAGCCATAAGAAACCTGCCCGGATTCAAGGAGAGGGGACAGAGATGCCACCTCTCAGCGAGAGGAAGGTCCAGGTTGTTTGGAGCCATATTTTACCATCACTCCAATCGGTGATGTTAGCTCTTTTTACAGATGGAGAAAATGGTGCCTCAGGGTGGAGTGCCGGCCCCAGGGCACACAGCAGAGCAGGAGTGGGACTCAGGGCTTGGGACGTGAGTAGATCTGGTCCCATTCTACTACGTCCTTCCTGCCCTGCTCCAGCTGGTGGATGGGGCTTTAGGACGGGCATTGTGACAGCCGAGCTTTGGCCCAAATGTCTCTTCAGAGAGGCCTTTCTTAATAGTCCCACCCTCAAGTAGCACAAACCCTGTATGTCATGATCCTGTCTTCACAGCCCTCATTGCTGTCTCAAATTATCTTGTTTGTCTGTTTACCTGTTTCTCGTCTGTCAGGGCCACTTCCAAGAACCATGTTTACCCCATTTGCAGTTGTATTTGCAGCATCCAATCCAGCCTGGGTCTTGGCCCACAGGAAGTGTTGAGTAAATACTTGTGGAATGAATGGATGGATTTAAACCAGGGTTTGCCTGGCAGGGGGTGCTAGGGTTCCTAACTGCTTCTTGTTGAGCAGCTACAACATGCCGGGTACTTTATTATTATTATTATTATTTTTAGAGACAAGGTCTTGCTCCATTGCCCGGGCTGGAGTGCAGTGGCATGATCATAGCTCACTGTAGCCTCAAACTCCTGGGCTCCAGTGGTCCTCCTGAGTAGCTGAGACTACAGGTGCACACCACCACGCCAGATAATTTTTTCAATTTTTTGTAGAGGTGGAGTCTTGCTATGTTGCCCAGGCTGGTCTAAAACTCCTGGCCTCAAGCTATCCTCCTGCTTCAGCCTCCCAAACTGCTGGGGTTATAGGCATGAGCCACCGCGCCCAGTTATAGACACCAACATGGCTCTTCATGGCAACCCTTAGCCCCATTTTACACAGTAGGAAGTAGAGGTTCAGGAAGGCAGAGCCAGGATTCAAGCCACAGGCTGGATTGCTTTTCTGCTGCTGACAGCCCTCCCCCCACCTCCCGAACTTGTCAGAGGTTAAAGAGGGAATAAGTACAAGGGTTTTGTCAACTGCGGGGTCCCACTAGCACAATGGTGAAGAGCTATTATCAAAATATGCGCGTGTTTGTGTCACACCTCATTTCTAAATGGAGCTAAACAGGCCCCTAGCAATAGATGACAAAGTGCACCCGAATGAAACACAATAATTGGGTGGGAGAAAGGCGCCTGGAGAAGGGGAAATAGGCTTTGGCTGCATCCTCCTTCCTTGATGGCACCAAAGGTTAGTTTTAGAACAAAGACCCTTGGGAATCTGAACTGCACAGTTCACAGCAGGGTGGAGGTGCGGGGGTGCCGGCAGCGCGGGGTGGGCTGAGGATCCGAGAGGAAGATTCCCCGCTCTCTGAGCCACAGGTGACTTGTTCTTCTGCCAGTGAAGCCGTGGAACTGGCGGAATCCCGGACGCCGCTCATCCCGCGTGTGCTGGGAAGATCTCGTAAGACACGTGCGGTTCAACATGTGATTACAGTTTCTCAGACTTGGAGGCAATTACGGTGCAGCAGGAACGATGGGGCCATTAATGTCACTTGTGACACTAGTGAATAGTATTAATAAGAGGAGACTATTCGTTGAGGAGTCTGTTTTGAAAATTTCGTTTTTTCCTCCCCACCAAATTGTAGTACGTTCAGAATTTCTAAAAGTTACTTTTGGCTCAGGTTAAACCTCGTCCCCCATGCCCCCAGCTTGGAGAAAACCCATGAACTCTTTCAATATCAGTATAAATATCCCTGGAGTTTTAACCTTTCCTCTTCCATTTTCTTCTGGTTTTAGACATAAAAAGTGTATTAAACACACATACATATAATGAAGTACTAGGAAACTCGTGGATCCCTGTTTCCGTACTTAGCATAATCGCTGTTCATGATCTCGCAGTAGTTTGATAGCTGACATTCAAGAATACACCATTGGTTTGGAATTCGACAGTCCTGTAATGACATTAGAGAACAGGTTTAAATCCGTGATACTCAAAGTGGGGGCTGTGGACCACTCTTGTCCGCCAGCTGTTCACTGCTCTTGACAAGGTAAGTACAGAAGTGGAAAATAAGCATTTAGAAATATTTCCATGACACCCAAGAATAGGTTCTGTAGACTTGTCACCTCTTTTACAAAACAGAATTGGAAGAAAACCAAAACATGGTCCTTCATTACAGATAGTTTGGGAAGAACCAGAATGTTTTGTGCAGACCATGACCAACACCTAGACACGTGACAGTCTCCGGGAAACTGCCGGTAACAATAGGAGAATTCCTTACAATGGGTGGGTAAATACATGAATATTTAAAAACCAATAGAATTCTGACATACAAATGACAGCTCTTTAGAAAAGGTCCCTTATACAATAGAAGCTAAAATGAAAATACCCAAAACAAACTAAAAACTGTGCAAAATCTTTCTGAATGATTTTCTCCCTTGAAGATCGGGAAGACACAAGAAATCCTCTGATTGGAATAGAGGTGTTTGAGCTGGTTGAGAAGGTGCCTGACTCACTTTGCGACAGGCCAGAAGAGCGTCCAAGGGTGCCAAGGTGTGGTCCCTGCAAGCCACGGAAGAGCCTTCTGGAAGAGCCGCGGAAGCCGATTCTTGGTCTACAAAATGAAGAGGTGAAATCTAGAGCACCTGCGGCTTGGCAGAGACACAGAAGCTGGCTGAGGAGTCTCTGACTCAGGGCTTAGAGTCTGCCTGGGAAGGAAACTTGGGGACGAGGCTCTCCTGTCTTCCGTGAGCGTTTATGAGAACAATGGGATGTGCACACGTGTCTGCGTGAACGTGGATGTCCCTGTTGAATGCTGAGGAAACTGATGACAGTTGTCCCTGGACAGGGAGCTGGCAGGTGGGGACAGAGCTGGGAGGGAGACAGACGTGTCACTGGTCACAGTTCTGTTCCTTTTGAATTTTGTTCCACGTGTATATATTACTGATTTAAGAAAGTGAAAGAAATCAATTAAAGAAAATTTTAAAAATAACTCCTGTCTTCTCATTTTAATAATAAGGACATGGAAGCCCATCAGTTTTCAGCAGTTTCACGAGTGACCTCTAGTTTATTAGCGATAGCGCCAGGACTCCAAGTCACTAACCAACTGGGACTCGAACTCCTGACTTGCAGTTGCCGTGGGATGTATAGCCTTTTCCTTCTCAAACACCCGGGGACCATTTAATCAACATGGTTCAGGCATTTGGCATCTGGAGTCTGTGAACTAGCTCGCATTCAGTTATTCAGTAAGTATTTATGGAACGCATATTATGGTCGTGTCCATGAACGCCGGGTTTAACTTTTTGAGGAATTACCAAATCGTTTCCCACAGCAGCTGCACCATTTTACAGCCCCACCGGCAACATACGAGGGCTCCAATTTCTTCACATTCTCACCAACGCTTGTTATTTTCCATTTAAAAAATTATCTCCATCCCAGTAGGTGTGAGCTGGTCTCTCATTGCGGTTTCGACTCTCGTTTAGCTGATGATTCATGATGTTGAGCATCTTTTCATGTGCTGTGGCTGTTTCTATAGCTTCTCAGGAGAAAGACAGTTTTAGTACCTATTAACAAAAATATTAGTAAAATTTAATGTGGTCCTAATAAAATATCCTAATAAAAGGCAAAGCTCTCAGACTTTGCTTTCTACCAGATCACTTGGAGAGTTCTAAAAACTTCTGAGATGTAGGTGGTACTCAGTGAAGATCAAATCAGGTCCCAGATTCTTGCTAGGTATGTCACTAGGGGTTAAGAGCTGGGCTGGGGCACTCCCTGCCTTGGCCCTGTGGTCTCGCCTGCTAGTAGCGTAGAAGACAGGCAGTGAGTGGGTGTCTGGGCTTCTGGCTTCTGTCTCTGGTAGCTTCGAATGGCTGGCTTTGCCTCTCTGCCCAGCACTGCACAGCAAAGGGAGAGTATTGATGAGCAAACGTTGCCAGCGTGCTCTGACCTTCCCGGGTCAGAAGCCCTGATGCAAGGGTGATGTTTGTTGCAGTTTCCCAGCTGAGTTTGCTGCAGCTCGGATCATCCTGGAGAGGGCTCAGTGCCCTGGAGATGGCAGTGCAGGATGGGGATTGAACAGAACATCCGCAGCGCTCCTTCCTGCCTTCACCCCTTTAGTCTGGCTGTAGCCACTGAAGCAGCCTGTTGTTCTCCCAGGGTCCCTACCCTGGGCTCTAGCTCTTGGGATAAATCTGAAGCGGGAGTCAGACCAGCACCTGCTCTGAGCACCTCTCCCAGCTCAGCATTGCTGGGAGGCTCCTGTTCCTCCGCTGGGCTGGGAGGGCATTCATTTAATCATCTGACCAACGTTTGCCTACTGTGTGACAGGCAGCCTGCTAAGTACAGGGGACACTGATCCGACTAAAGAAAGCAAACGGCGATTAAGCATCACCCAAGTACACGTGAACTATGAACAAGTGCTACCTGGGAGGGCTGAGAACAGATCTGAGAAGGGGTTTGACCTCGGCTCGAGGCGAGATCTAACGGGCAGTGGCTGAGTGGGGGGCCAGAAGCATGCTTAGTGACTTTAGAGCAAAAGCACAGCTCTGCGTTTCTGTGCCAGTGACAGATTTCTTGATACTTTCTCCTTCTCCCTGGTAACAAACTAGGCATAGCTGATCAAAGCTAGAGTTTGTGACATGTGTGTCTCTCAGAGAGGGCCACAGCCTTTTGGTAGGGATGGCCCCAAACTGTGGGGAGACGCCTGCCTGTGAAGTGGTCAGCACATGTTCCCTGAGTGTGTGCACCACGTGCAAGGTGTGGCCCTGGGAAGTCTGGCCCATACCAAGAAGCATCAGCGGGCTCTTGCCTGCAAAGGGCCACTGATTTCATTGGAGAGATTGAAAACTACCCGAGAAGACGAAGCAAACAGCGCGCCGTGGTTTACAAAGTGGCCAACGTGCTGGAGGGTAGAGGAGGACGGGGGGAGTTTAGAGGACAGAGGGTGGGGTCTGGGAAGAGTGGGGGGCAGGGGGCACCGTGTGGATGAGAGGACTGAGCAGCAGCAGGTGGGCAGGGTGGATGCAGAATGGGGGCAAGGCGGGAGCGGCCACCTGGCTCCCCGAGACACAGGGAGTGAGGAGCTCCAGGACTCACCAGGCTGAAACTCCCCCCAAAGCTCCCAGCTTTGTCTTAAAAATGCTCCTACACTTTGCATTCTATTCCATGACACAGGCATGTGTAGCATAAAAACAATGTTTTGAATTGCTCATTCCATCACTGGCATTTTTTTTCTCCCTTCAACTTGCCAGAACAAATGGAGGCTTTAGGAAGAGGCAGGCATTCAGGTGCCAGATGCCGACAGGACTCCCAGCTGGACAGACAGGAGGGCTGGGCAGGGCCTTCTTCCCGGTGCATCAGGGCCTGGGTTCAGATCCCAGATGGCCTCCCTGTGTGACCTGGGGGGAGGCTCCTTCTCCTGTCTGTGCCCAACCGAGGTCCCTGAACGGTGAGTGGGGAGGAGCCACACGGGCTGGGGGAGAACTGAAGCCGTGAACGTGCTGAAACTCTCGGCACGGCACACAGTGGGCAGCCCATAGACAGTGCATGTTGTGACTATCAGCATCGTTAATGGGTCACAGAGGGCCCTGGGTGGCCCACACTTTAAGAGAGTGTGTGGGGCGGGTGGAGGACCTGGGTCCTGAGGGTTTCACTGTTGGGGGGCAGGGGTAGGAGCCTGTTTGCTGCCGGCCCTTGGAGGAGGGGTAGGGGAAGGAATGAGCTGGCTGGGAGGGGCCCGGTGGAGGGCCCCTGGTGGCACCAGCTTGCTGACGTGCAGGTGAGAACCAGCATGGGGGTGGCGAGAGGCAGGTGCCTGCTGAGAGGAAACAGACTTGAGCCCTCTGATCCGGTGGCGTGGACGTGGATCTCCATTTATCAGATACCGAGAGGCATCTTCTGACTCCTCCCCCGGGTCCCTCCTCATTTTGTAAATATATATTCTTTGGCTTATTTGCCCACTTTGTCTACATATTCATCATCCGTCTCTCCCCTGGGTAGGGAATGCCACAAAGGCGGGGGCTCTGTCTCTCGAATACCCAGCTCCTCGCTGAGTACTTGGCACCTGACAGATGCTCAGGGCTTATTTGTCTTTGGGGGGGGGGGGTCAGACACGTGGTGTGCACAGCAGGTCCTTGTGTAGCTCCCGCAACTCCAAGGGGTGGGTAGAATCTGTTAGTACCTTTCACAGAGGAAGGAACTGGGGCTGAGGGAGAGACAGAGTCACTTGTCTCAAGTGCACACACCTGGGCAGTGCGGTGGGGGACGGAAACCAGCTGTCACTGGCAGAAAGACCCTGTGCCTCCCACAGAACTGAAACGCCCCCAGCATGAGAGGATCAGGGTAGACACAGTGGGTTTGCAAAGACGGCGGGCTTCCAGGTGGCAGTGTCCAGAGGATGTTTGCAGACTCAGACAATGATCTTAGCGGAGAAGGATTGTAGAGCAGCAGTCCCCAACCTTTTTGGCACCAGGGACTGATTTCAAGGAAGACAATTTTTCCATGGAAGGTTGTGGGGGGCGGCGGGGGAGGCCGAGCTCAGGCGGTGATGCGAGCGATGGGGAGCGGCTGTAAATCAAGACGATGCTTTGCTCACTAGCCCGCCGCTCGCCTCCTGCTGTGCAGTCCCCGGTTTCTAAATTTCACGGAAGACAACTTTTCCACAGACCAGGGTGAGGGGTGGGGGCAAGCTCTGTGGCCCGGTCCGTCATAGGCTGTGGACTACTACCGGTCCGTGGCCTGGAGGTTGGGGACCGCAGCCGTAGAGGACATCACTACGATCTTTCATCCTGGGCTGGATTCTGTGTTTCATCTCTCTAGAAGGAGGTTGGTCATGTGGGGTCTGCTCAAACACAGCAGTGATGACAGTTCCCCATCACAAAAGGTATTCCAGTTCTTTTCTCAAGGAGGTTTCCTTGTTTAAGCTCTTCTTTATCCTGAGCCAGTATCTGTTTTCCTGGTCCAAAAAAAAAAAAAAATGATAAACGGGACAGAGCCAAGAGGAGAGCAGTGAGGTCTCCAGACCTTTCCCGGGGTTGACATCAACCCATTAATCAAAACTTTGCCTGTGGTCACCTGCCTCATCTGAACCCAGCTCACTCGACTCCCCTCCGGCCTGTATTTGTCTAGCTCACCCGCAGGAATACCGAGAGATTTCTGTCAGATGTCTGGCTGCAATCCCGAAATGCAGTCTCACTGGTCTTCCCCTCTCAGGAAGCGAAAGGTGCTTCCTTTGGTAGGCGTGTCCTTGCTGGATCCAGGCTGTCTCTGAAGGACCATCCATCTGTGCCTGGTCCCTCCAGGGTGGACAAGATTTTAGAATTTTTGCCCAGCCATAGATGTAGAGTTCTGAAGCTTCCAGAATCTGCCCTTCTTTGCAAAGTGGGACATCTGTTCATCTCTCTTCTCACTTCCTGCTCCTCAGGGCTCTGTGAGGATGGAGACCACATCTGTCCCTCCCTGTCCTGTTTGCTGCAGTGGCCCCTGGAGCCCAGCAGAGAGGAAATGCTGAGAAACCGCCGGTTGGAGCTGAACTCACTCCAGTTCTGCAATCTCGTTCACGAGTTCTGTCGTGTGTGCCGTCATCCTCATTTCCCTTATCCCAACCTGCCTCCTGCTTTAGTTACTCTCAAAAAATAGCACATTTTCTTTCGTAACTATAAAAGTAATACATGTCTATCAAGGATCCAAAAATAATCAAATAAAAATCATTCCTAATTCCGCTGCTCAAAGGTAATGACCTGTGACATTTTCTTCCTGAGTTTTGGACTCGGATTTCCAACCGCCTGTAGAACACTTCCACCTCTGAAACATGCCGAGGTCTACCTGACCTCCACCAACCTCATCTTCTTCCCCCTGCACACGGCCCTTGAACTATTCATTAATAGCACCACCATTCGCCACATCACCCGAGACAGAAATCTTGCATTATCTTCCCTCTGACCCCCAACATCCAATTATTCAGCAAGACCTGCCCGGTCTAGCTCTGGAATGTGCTTTGTCATTGTTACCAGGGCTCTAAAGCAGCCCCTTGCTGTTGCTTATTTGAATTACTGCAACAACATTCCTACTGGTCTCCTAACCTTTAATCTCTCCCGCTGGGGCAATCTAATCTCTCAGTTGCTGCTGAGATAAGATCAAGTTAGCCCTCTGCTCAAAACCTTCAACAACACCCTGTTTTCTATAAAAAAATCCATCATGACATTCAAAGCTCTACGTCACTTGGATGAAATCTCTGTTCTCTGTGCTCGTCACTGACTCAAACATCACCGCCTCCAGGAAGCCCACTCTGATATTGACAGTCAAATTAGCCAACCCGTTCTCTGTTCTCCCACGGTGCTTTGATTGGTTACCTTTAACGGGTTCTTACTGATCATCGTAGGGTTTGGTGCATGTGTATCTTTGCTCCCTCACTAGACTGGGAACTCGTTGACATCACAGACTGTTTCATTTCTCTGTGTCACCTGCGAGAATCACATTATTGTTCAGGTTGATTTCAGCACAGAATCCATCTGGGCCCAGAAACTCAAACTCTTTTGAAGCACACATGTGCTTTCTTGGTATCACTTTGCCTCTCTGGATCCTCAGTTTTCTTTTTTTTAAAGTTTTAAATTAATTGGAATGGACTTTTTTTTTTTTCCCCGGTTCCTCAATTGTCCATTCGCCGTGATTTCTCCTTGGGGAGCTGTCTGCCCTTTCCTCTTTGGGTCCAGTCTGGCAGATTGGGGTGAGTTTGTAAGCAGAAGTCTGCCTTTCCCAGGCCACAGGTATCACCTGACCCCAGCTAGACCCAGCTGGAGCCTCCTCTGCAGACCAAATCTGGGGCAAAACAATGATGATGCCAAAACTCAGTGGGGTCTTCTCCATCTTCCTCAGGCCCTCTTGGGGGGTCCTTTGTCTTAAGGTGTGTCAAATTTAGGGCTTTACCCCTGTCATGGGGCTAAGATACAGTTATATTTTTGAAAACTACAAAATGATGGAAATTCCAGGACCCCAAAAGGGCTTTACTATCCTCTGATTTCCTATCAAACACTGTAGTCGTCCCCCTTGTCTGTGGGGGATATGTTCCAAGACCCCCAGTGGACACCTGAAACCACAGATAGTCCCAAACCCTATATATATTATGTTTTTTTCTTATATATACATACCAATGATAAAGTTTAATTCATACATTAGGCACAGTAAGAGATTAACAAGAACTAAAAATAGAATAATTATAACAATGTACTGTAATAAAAGTTAAGTGAATGTGGCCCCCCCAGTCTCTTACTCTACGGCACTAGCTCTTCCTGTGACCTGTCGACCTGATAACCAAGGTAGCTACCAATGACTAGCGGGTGGGTGGTGCACAGAGCAGGATACACTGGACAAAGGGCTGGTTCACGTCCCGAGTGGGGTGGAGCCGGGCTCGAGCTTTCACCACTCGGCTCAGAACAGCGTGCAGTTTAAAACTCATGCGTTGTTATTTCTGGAATCTCCCATTTAATATTTTCAGACCGTGGTTGACCACAGGTAACTGAAACTGCAGAAAGCAAAGCCACGGGGAGGGGAGAGCAGTATGCTAAGCCATACACAGACTCTTCCGATGCCGCTTCCAGCTTTGCTGAGACCGGCTTCAGCCCACGTCTAGACACCCCGGAGCTCTGAGCTGGCGAGGCTGATGTGGGCACAAGGGTTCCTCCAGTCTACACTCGAGCACGGTGGAGAAATCCTTCGTGATGGGGAAATGGTGGGAACATCCACTCACAGCTGCCGTTTTATCTGAGACCATGAGACGGTCAGCTGCTCTCTGGCAATGTCGTAAGGGCAAATAAGAAAAATCTCCAAAGAGGGACTTTTAGAAGGAAAATTTATAGACTTATATGGTCTCCCTCCTTGCCCCAATCTGTAACTTAGCTCCCAGGGCAGGGTGTGGCTTGTTTTTAGATACCAACGACTATTTACATTCCCAGCAGTTCCCTCAAGAAGGAGAATCGTGTTACAGTGACGGGGCTGTCCATACCTCCCTGGCTGTGGTTCTTGTTTCTCAAGCCTTGAGTTGCCTTGGTTCTTGTCCCTTTCCAAGCTGGGTTCTCCAGATCCTTGCTGATCCTGTGATCCCTGCATGAGAGCAAAAGAGTGGCTTAAATATCAGAAACGGGCAGCTCAGGTCTGATCTGTGGCTCCCTGGAGTCACCTATATCCCAGTCTCTCCCTGTCTCTCTGTTCCGCCCATCCTTTGTGTTCTCCAGGCTTCCACCCTCAAGGTCACACAATGGCCATGATAGCTGCTGCAGCACCAGCCATCACGGTGGTATTCCAGGTTGGAGCAAGGAGGCAGGAGGGTGGTTAAAAGGCACCATCAGCATAGTCCAACCACTTAAAGAAACCTTCCCCAGAATCCCAACCCAGTGGCGGTCCACTTATACCTTATTTGTCACGACAATGTCACATGATTCCCCCCACCACCCAAGTTAAGGGAAGCCAAGAAGTGTGATTTAACTGGACATATTTCTGCTTGACTGAAACCAGGCCGGGAGAGGGAGGGAACGGGTGCTGGGCTGGCAGGTCTCGCTCTTTTTCTCAGTCACCAACATCCCTCCCATGACTTCTTCACTTAGATTAGTCCTAGTTACTTTCCGTGGCGTCCAACCAAAGAACTCTGACACCGTAACTTACTTTTTCCTTCTTTCATAAACAAGGGATTTAGATCTGTTGTGGGAAAAAGGGAAATATGGGCAAGAGAAAAAAAAGGCTCATCTCACCTGTAATCCTGCTACCCAGAGACAAATGCCATTAATAATCTATTTATATCAATAAAAATTCCACTAACTGGTGGTTTCCTAGCTTTAAAAAAAATAAACAAGATCTCAAAGGGAGGCTCGCTTCATAAAATACGTATCAGGCAGCGGCTCTGATTGGTGCTGGAGCAGGGACCCAGGAAGTCCCTTTCTGCCTTTGCTAAATGCGGGGCTCAGCGGGGAAACCACCGCTGTGAAGGGCTGCCCAGGGCTGTCGCGGACGTGCGCGCTGATTTATTTCATCAGTCCCCGTCGATGGGCACTCCCATTGCTGCCAAGTTTCCACTGTGATAGATGAATTCTGTTACAGATAAACTCTGAACTTTCTCTCCATTTAGCCAGGGTGGTTTTCCCACTGGGGCCTATTTACTGCCTTGGAGACGGCGACAGGACCACAGCAATTGAGTCGTTCTCCTTCCTCTGCCGTCTTTCGGCCTTACGCTAAGGAAGCATGTTCCTTTCTCCTCTCCCAGGGAGCGTAACCAGAGCAGCCATCCTTAAAAGCCCTGCCATTTTTTCAGCGTACCCCGTCCTGGGACACAGCCTTCCATGACACATTTGACACCTCCCATTGGGTTTCATTCTGGGGTCTGTGGGAGGCAGTGACACACCCTTGTGGCCACACTGGTTGCTTATGGCTGAACTCTGTTCCTACTGGGTGGCATCGAAGCAGCATTTGCTGTTCAATGTTTTTGTAAATAAACAATCTGTTTAGAAAACATTCTTCTTTTTGAAATAATTCTATTCACAGGAAATTGCAAAAAAAAAAGGACGGAGAGTTCCCATGGACCCTTCATCCAGTTTCCCCCAAAGCTAACATTTTGCGTATCTATGGTTCATTATCCAATCAGGAAACCGACACTGGCACAATCCACAGAGCTCGTTCTGGTTTTACCAGCTATACGCTTATGCATGTGTATGTGTTTTGTGTATTACTTTTATCACCTGTGCAGACCTGTGTGACTGTCACCACAATCAAGATACAGACGTCTTATAGACACCCCGCCACCCACCACCCACCCCTAACCCCCGGCAACACTCATCTCTTCTCCATCTGTATAATTTTGTCATTTAAGGAATGTTTTATAAATGGAATCATATAGTTTATAACCTTTTGAGATTGGCTTTTTTCCCCCACTCAACATAATTCCCTTGAGACCCATAAAAGTAATTATATATATTAATGGTTTGTTCCTTTTTATTGTTAAGTAGTATTCAAGGTACGGATATTACAGTTTCATGAAAGGGAATTGGGTTGTTTCCAGTTTTTGGCTGTTAGGAATAAAGCTTCTCTGAAGAATTGTGTACAGGTTTTTATGTGGATGTAACTTTTCCTTTCTCTGGGATAAATGCCCAAGAGTGCAATTTCTGGGTCTATGATACGTACACAGTTGGTGCCAAACTATTTTCCAGAGTGCCTGGACCAGTTTACATTCCCACCAGCAACATCTGAGGGATCCAGTTTCCCTGCGTTCACACTCACATTTGATATTGTTACTGTTTTTCACTTTAGCCATCCTGATGGCTGCCTAGTGATAGCTCATTGTGGTTTTAATTTTCATTTCTCCAGTGGCTAATGTTGAACACCTTTTCATGTACTTATTTCTAGCCGTATATCTTTTTCAGTGAAATGTCTCTTTATTTCTTTTGCCTATTTTCTAATTACATTGTTTGTCTTTTACTGTTGATTTTTGACCATTCCTTTTAAAAAAAAATATATTCTAAACACAAAAAATATATTCTAAACGCTGGTAAATTTGTGGTTTGCAAATATTTTCTCCAAGTCTTTAGCTTGCCTTTTCATCCTCTTAACAGGGTCTTTTTTTATATATCAAGATGTAATTAACATACCATAAATTCACCCTTTTAAAACGTACAATTTGGTGGTTTTCTGTATATTCACAAAGTTGTGCTATCACCAATATTCAATTCCAGAACGTTTTCATCACTTCAAATATCAACTCCACACCCATTAGCCTTTGTTCCCTTCCACTAGCCTCTATGGCCTACGTTTTGTCTCTATGTATTTGCTGTTCGGGGTATTTCATCTAAGCAGAATTGTACAGTAAGTGGCCTTTTGTGTCTGGCGTCTTTCATTGAGCATAATGTTTTTAAGTTTCACCTGTGTTGCGGCACCCATCAGAATTTCATTCCCTTTTATGGCTGAATAATATTCCATTGCATGGGTATCCCACAGTTTGTTTATCCATCATTATAAATTGAATTGTGTCCCCCCAAAAAAGAAACGTTGAAGTCCTAACCCCAAGTACCTCAGAACATGTCCTTGTTTGGAAATAGAGTTGTTGCATATATAATTAGTTGAGATGAGGTCATACTAGAGGAAGGTGAGTCTTTTTTTGGTTGTTGTTGAGACAGGGTCTCCCTCGATTGTTCGGGCTGGAGTGCAGTGGCATCATCATAGCTCACTGTAGCCTCAAACTCCTGGGCTCAAGTGATCCTCCTGCCTCAGCCTCCCCAGTAGCTGGGACTACAGGCGTGCACCACCGTGCCTGGCCGAGACTTTAGTCCAATACGACTGGTGTTCATAGACACAGATAGAAGACGGCCACGTGACAGCGAGGGCAGAGAAGGCAGTGATGCAGCCGTAAGCTAAGGGATGCTGAGGGTTGCTGGCCTCCACCAGAAGCTGCAAGGGGCAAGGAAGGACCCCCCACCACCTGCACAGGTTTCAGAGGGAGCATGGCCCTGCCCACACCTTGGTGTCAGACTCCAAACCTTTGGAATCGTGATAACTCCATTTTTACGGTTTTAAATGACCTGGTCTGTGATAGTCTGTTAGGACAGCCCTGGGCAGTCCATCTATCCAGCCATCAGTGGATGGACATTTGGGTTGTTTTGACTTTTGGGTTATTATGAATCATGTTCCTGTTAACATTCAGGGACAGATTTTGTGTGGGCACATGTTTTTAACTCCCTTGGATATATACTTAGGAGTGGAACTCCTGAGTCACAGAGTAACTCTATGTTCAACTTCTTTGTGTGGTGAAATATGCAGGACATGAAATGTATCATCCTAACCATTTTAAAGGGTACGACTCAGTGGCATTAAGCACATGCCTGATGTTGCGCAACCGTCACCACTATCCAGTTCCAGGACTTTCTCATCAGCCTAAACTGAAACCTCACACTTACCAAGCAGCCACTCCCCACCTCTCCCTCCCCGCGGTTCCTGGAAATCACGAATCTGCTTTCTGTTTCTATGGCTTTGCCTATCGGGGTATTTCTTATAAATGGAATTATACCGTGCATGGCCTTTTGGGTTTGGTTTCTTTCAGTTACGCTTTCAAGGTTCAATCACATTCTAGGGCGGAGGTCAGAGACCAAGAGCGAGATGTCGGCGGGGCTGGCTCCTTCTGTGGCCATCGGGGAGGAATCAGGTCCAGCCTCCCTCCCTGTGTCCCTTCACGTCACGTTCCTGCTATGCATGTCTGTCTCTGTGCCCAAATTTCCCCTTTTTATAAGGACACCAGGCATGTCGGATCAGGGCCCTCCCTACTGACCTCGCTTTAGCTTGATCACCTCGGTAAAGACCCTATTTCGAAATGAGGTCACATTGTGAGGTGCTGGGGTGAATTTTGCAAGGGACACAGGTCAGCCCCTGACAGGGGTGTAGGAGCCTGTTAGGCTCAGGCTGGGTTGAAGAGTGGTCAGTTTAGGACAGTCCGAGGTACCGGGACCAGGGCCGGTGGGGGAGGTCTGAGTGGGGGGCCGGGGCTGAGGGAGGGAGACCCAAGTACATCTCGAGAATCTGCCTTGGGGTGTACTTGGCAAACGTTAACAGGTGTTAATTTGAGGGCTGATTCTAATGCGCTGGACGCTGCACTAGACCCTTGAAATGCATTTCTTCGCTGTCTTTTCTTCTTTGAGGTGTACCTTACATAATGGAAAGTGTACACATCTCAATAGCGTGTACCCTATTTGTGGAGCCCCCACAAATCTGGCTCTGGAACATTTCCAGCTCTCAGAGGGTCGCCCATCCTCCTTCCCCGCCAACACATGTGCAAAGGCCATCACTGCTCTGCCTCTATCCCCAGGGGCTAGTGGTATGGACTGAATGCTTGTGTCCCCCAAGATTTGTATGTCAAAATCCTTACCTCCCATAGGAGGTGGGGCCTTTGGGTGGTGATTAGGTCATGTGGGTGGAGCCCTCACGAGTGGGATTAGTGCCCTTATCAAAGGGACCCCAGAGAGCTATCCTGCTCCTTCGGCCATCTGAAGACACAGCAGGAAGACGGCAGTCTGCAACCCAGAGGAGAGCCCTCATCAGAACCCGACCACGCCTGCACCCTGTTCTTGAACTTCCGGCCTCCAGAACTTTGAGAAATAAATTGATGGTGTTTACGAGCCACCCGGTCGGTGGTACTTTGTTTTAGCTGCCCCAGAGGACTAAGACAGCTAGCTTTGCCTGTTTCTGAACTTTTTATAAATGCAATCATATAGTAATGCAGTTTTACATCTGGCTTCTTTGCTGTGCAGAATGTCTGTGAGATTCATCCGTGTCGTGGCACGGGGTGGTAGCCCGTCATTCTCGTTGCCGCGAGGTGTTTTGTTGTTAGAGTAACCACAGACTACTGGCCATGCACGGTTGATGGACGTTTGGGCTGTTCCTGTCTCTAGCCTGTTACAAACACAGCAGTGGTGCCCATGTCTGCACATGTCTCTGGGTGGACATGTGCCCTTGTTTCTCTTGGAAACAAGTGACCTTGCCGGGGCATGGGACAGCAATATCTGTGTTTAGCTGTAGCAGGCTCTACTAGATATTTCTCCAAAGCTGTAGTACCAAGTTATGCTCCCAGGTAATGGGACAGAGTCTGCCTTTGCCCCATCTGGTCTTGCGGTACAATTTTCTTCGGTGGTGAACGCTGTTGAGCAATTTTCCGTGTGCTCATTCCCGTTTCACATCATTGTCGAATAACTCTCATGTGATCCCGGGAGGTGGGTGTTCTTGCGTCCCTTGGACAGATGGGGACAGATGCTCTTTCGGAGGGCAGAGAGGGCCAGTGGCCTATCCTCAGGCGCATGGTTGGTGAGTGGAGTGTGAGCTCCCACCTGCGGCACCGTAGAGGAGACCTGAGTCTAGAAGGGGAAAAATCCTTTTCCTTCTCAAACTGGAACTCAGATTAAGGTTCAGCAACACATGGGTTAAGAAGGCTGTTTTGGGGAACAGGCTTTGGCACTTGGCCGTTGCCGACCTGATATTAGCCGTCCTGGAAAATGCGTTCCGAGTTCCAAGCCACGGAGATGGGAATGAGCCCTGGAGTGTGGCCTGTGTCTGTGTACGAAAAGAAAACATTACAACTTGAGTAATGGCAAATCCTGGAAATGATGACAGCCGCTTGTGAGCGCGTTGCAAGCCACTTGCTGGTGTTTGCAGAAACCTGAGACGCAGGCCTGTGGGGGGTTGGGGCGAAGGAGGCCTGGCCACTCTGGGTCTCGGGTTTCTCAATCTAGAAGATGCTGGAATCCATCTCTCTCTCTGTCTTAGGTCAGGTTTCCCAGAAGCAAACCTAGAGGTGAAGGTTTGTATGCAAGTCATTCATTAAGGACGTGGTCCCAGGGAGGTTTGTGAGGGAGCAGAAGACCCAGGAGCCAAGCCAGGGCGAGGTCCTTTGGCGAAGTCCGCCCAGAGTGGCTCAGCCTGCTCCTGCTGGAAGACTGTGCAGTGTAAGTTACGTCTCGGGGTTTGCCCGGACGCAGGCCGGGGAGCTGGGCTCGCATTCTCAAATCTGTCTGTCATTGGCTAAGAGCTGGCCTGGGGCATGAAAATCCAGCACTTCCCGCTTCCTGCGTGTGCAGGCAGAGCAGCTCTGCAGGAGAAAGCATGCGGAAGCCAAGGCGGGATCTCGAGGGAGCGGGGACAGAGTCTGCACAGTCATCCTCTGGGATTTGGCGACGTTGAGTCTACACCAACCTCGTGGCCTTTCCTGCCTGTTGTCTGTTGCGTAGGAACCCCCTGAACATCTCCATTTCTGAACTGGGGGGGATGGGTGGTTGCTCTTCTTGTTGGACTCATAAATCAACTTTGTCAGGCTCCGACGTGGTGATAAATTGTTAAATGATATGCTGATACCGGTGTAGCATTTTCATTTCCTCAGAAAAACTAGCGAGGCCAACGACAGTTCAGAATTGCAAATGCCAATCCGGCCTTAGCGGCAGCCAGAAGTGAGGATTCCCGGTCAGCAAATCTGGGAAGTCAGCCTATTGACACCACCAATCAAAGGAAGCTGGTTTCCTCTGCAAGAATGCAAAGTCTATAATTCCGGGCAGTTCCAGAATGAACCTTACACCTTGAAGCAATGATGTGTGAACGTGGTGGTTGTTTCTCCCTCCCCTCCTGCCCTTTTCCTGCCTAACACACACGTGATTGTCTTGTGAGGCATTTGTTTATTAGAGTACAGCATGCACACAGAAAGTGCGCAAAGCGTGAGTGTGCACTGCTGGGTGGATTTTTCCAACGTGAACTCGCCCCTGTGACCACCACTCGGATCAAGAAACAGCCTTCCTAGCCCTTGTGTCTCCTTTCAGCCACAAAACACTCAGCCCTAAGGGGACCTGCCCTCCCAACTCCTAACACCAGAGATTAGCTTTGCCTGCTGTTTACATTTTATAGAAGTGAAATCGCATGTGATGTTCTCTTTTGTGCCTGGCTTCACTGATTGAAGGTGACTTTTATGAGATCTGTCTACATTACGGTGCACAGCAGCGGTTTGTCCATTTGCATTACTGAATGGTATTCCCCACGGGAATCTAGCACAATCGTTATCCTTCTATCAGTGCTGGGCATTTGGGGTCTTTCCAGTGTGGGCGGTTACAGACAGCGTGCCTGGGAGCGGCGTGGAACGTGTTTTGGGTGCACATGTGTGTGCACACCGTTGGGTATGCGCCTAGTGGAATCGCCGGATCACGGACATTTGTATGTTCAACTTGATTAGGGGCTGCCAAACAGTTGCCAAATGGGAGTGTATCAGTTTACACTTTATCCAGCAATGTAGAAATTCCACTTCCTCTGTTGTCTCGCCGACATTTGGTGTTCGGAACTTTCATTTTATAACCTCATCCGAAAGAATAGGGTCATTAATTTCCATATCCTCTGCCCACAGGTGTGCTGCTAGTTCTTGTAACATATTTGTGTGAATTACAAAAGGACATCCCTTCCTTGTGACACTTTATTGCCAACTGTTAAAAATTTTCACAATAGGCTGATTTCCTTAGAGTGTGACGTGTTACTGCCCTCTGCTGGAAATCCATTGAAATTCATGGTACAAAGCTTGGATGCCTGTGATAGAAATTGCAGCCTTAGATGTGAAGCCCTTGGGCAGTGCACACCCTAGACAACCATACATGGTGACACTGACCATTCTTCATTCTTGTCAACACACTGAAGGTGATGGTGAGGAAGCCCAATGAAAGCTCTATAGATGGTGGCCCAGGGGCTGAATCTGGCCTGCAATTATGTTTTATTTGGACCTGCAGTGTTAAAAAAAAAATTGAGCCTATGTTTTCAATTTTGAGCTGTTTTACCTAAAAATATGGAAAAATAAGTGAGACTAGAGAACTTGGGCCTTCATCCCCAAATTAGAAAACAGAGGCTGATCCGTACGTGTCCCCAGTTGGCCTCAGCCTCCACCACACCCTGTTGTCTCCCATCGCCAAGGCCTGTGCCAATGGCAGTAGCAAAACCAAAGCAAGGTGACAATGTAGCACCACATTCCCTCCCTCAGTGTTTTTGCTTATTATGGTATCTGCCTTGCTGCTATAGGCTTGTACGTTTGTGATCACTAGTCTTGACACTGATAAAGAGAAAAAAAACTCAAGGTGATCATTATATTGTGAAATAAAATAACTCCAATCATCTCTGTGTTGGAATAAAAAACTCATCTGATGAGATTCTATAGAACTATAGGGACATAAGGCAAGTGTTTATGGGCCAGGCCTGCCCAAGGGGGTTGGTGCTTCTTAAGCTGGTAGCCAAGAAACAGTGCAGCTGAGAGATACGGCGGGGGCAGGGCAAGGGGTCTGGGGTGAGCAGCTCAGGGTGAGCTGGTTGCATCTAGAAGTTGCTCAGAAAGGATTTGGTGTCCTCCAGGGATCGGGGCTGAGGTGGCAAGTGACAAGTTGTGGGGCAGAGACTGAATTGAAAATTTCAAATCTGGATATTACAGAGTTCTAAACTGAACTGATGATAGAGCAATTTTAGTTTGGCATCTAATGGCTAAGTCAGCTAACCATGAAGTAATTGTCTTTATCATCATTGTTAAATGAGAACGACCATAATAATACTAGTGTATTCTGGGCACTTACTATATGTCGGGTGCTGTATCATCTCATTTAATCTTCACGGCGACTGTGCACCCCAATATAGATACTATTCTCGGCTCCATTTCACAGACTTGTTTTACAGGTAAGCAAATGGAACACAAAAGAGGTTGAGCAGTTTGCCTGAGGTCACACTAGCGGCAGGGCTCAAGCTTCTGCCCTCTCTGCTCTTCTGCCCAGGTAGTGTCTGGTTTGGAGGCAGAACCTTTTAACTGGTGACACCAGAAAAAATATAGGCTGGAAACGGGTGCTTTGTCATATCACACATGTTCATGCGATGCGGCTGAACATGTAACATCTTTCTCGGAAATGTGTGTCTTTTTGGTCTTTGATGTCATGAGCTTTGAGACTCTGAAGGCTGGAAACCACTCAAGTCCTACCTAGGTCTTACCTCGTCATCTTCTTGGAGTCTCAGAGTAACCTGACGCTGTTCTCAAGGTCGCACGGCCTGTCTGCAGCAGAACCCGAGTTGGAAGCCTGTGTCCTGCACTCACGGGTTTTCTCCACCCACTGTAGGGTCTCAGAGTTCCCGGATCTGGGAGGCATCCGAACACCTGCTCTTTAGGAAGGCTGAGCTAATTTGTATGCATGCCAGCAGGACACCGCCAACCCCTCTCCTGGACAGACCTTTCTCTAATGGGCAGATGTCGGCAGCCTTGATTCATGCCGGGCATCTCCTCGTCATCCTGCTGCTCTGGGGAGCTCAGCTCATCTTTGATTCCTGCCACAGCGCAGGGGCAGCGGTGGCCCGTACTCCTGCCAGAAAGTTCAGTCTTGTCCTCGCGGCGAGGGCTCAGCTGGGGGAGAGCATGGGCTGATCAACCCTGCAGTTCGCCCTCGCAGGGGTGTGGTAGGGATCAAATGAGACCTGCATAAGGAAGTGTTTGTAGGAAGAGTAAACCGCTGGGCAAACGCAGAGCATGGCGGTGACCGTGGTGGGAAGCCGGAGGTGGACGGGAGGGTGTTTCATTTTTCCTCTCCTTCTCATTTGGGGGACGGTCCGGGGGCTGCCAGCGTGCTGAGCAGGAAGTGGCTTAGCTCCCTGACATTTCAGCTCCACGCTTTTATTTACACTGGGTCCTTCCATGGAAGACACCTGCCGGCTGGATTAAACGCAAGCTTCTCTCAGGCCATGGAAAGGTGGCTATTTGCATCATGGAGGAGTAGCCATCCATGAGAACGAGAAATTCCCCTCTTAAGAAAATAAAGAGATGCCACCTGCATCCTGCCAATTCTACGCCTCGTGGAGAAGGCCTCGGACCCAGCCCTCTAGGCCCAAAGCGTGGGCAGAAACAACAGCCAGCTGAGTGACATGGTACTGTCGGGGCGCGGATATGGGAATAGCCAATGCTGCTGGGGAGCTGGGTGTCAGGGAATGTTCTGGAGATGAGATAGCGTTTACATCAGGTCTTAAAGGGTGCATAAGACTTTTCCACTTAGACAAGGAAGGGACAGGCATTTACAGTGAAGGAACAGCACATGCAAAGGCCCAGAGGCTGGAAGCTATGGGGGTTTTGGACACGATGGTGGCCTGGAGTGGGTGAAACAGGAGCTGAAACCAGGCAGTGAGAGCCTCCGGGGGAACTTTATTGCTCCTTTCTTCATATTTCCACAGAGGAGGAGGGCTCTCTTCTCCAGGAGGGAAAAATAGCATTCAAGGGAGACTCTCTGATCCTTTCAGAAGGAAGGAGGCTCTTCTGATTGGTGGCCTGGGCTCAAATGCACCGCTAACCCTGCTTCTCTCTCTCTCTGTGGGTCCTGTCTGCCCACCCCAGAGTGTCCTCAGCACATCCAGGTCACAGGACACCTGCTTGCCCTGTGTCCCTCTGCCCCACGAGCCTCCCTGTGGCCAGCCAGGAGGTCTGGGAGACCCAGACCCATCCACAGCAGACAAGCTCCCAAGGGGTGGCACTGAAGGAGGCTGGAGCCTCGAGTGACCCTGTGGAGCAGAGCACCCCGCCTTGGCCTGTCCCGTGAACGAGAAGTACTTTCTAGTGTTTTAAGCCTCCGAACGTTCAGGCTCGTTTGTTACAGCGGCTCACCTACCTGCTCGTGACACTGCAGGTTGGGAGGAGGAGGAGAAGGCAGCGGGAGAGGGGACGAGACAGACCCTTTCCTTGGGGCCCCGCAGCGTAGCTGAGAACACGCAGACATGGCAGGATATGATGTATGGCCACCGAAGCAAGATGCTACAGCAGAGGCATGAAAAAGATCTTCTAGAAGCCAGAGGAAAGTGGGTGTGTCAGGCAGGATTCGCAGCTGGAAGCAGCAGAGGCTGCTCTGGATCTGTGACAGGAACGTAGCAGCTTGGAGACGCTCTGGGGTGGGGAGGGCTGGGCCAGAGGCCAGAGTTGGGCCTCTCCTTGGTGGGCAAGGCAGGGTGGCCCCGGCATCTGGGAGTTCGAGTCCCTGCCCCTGAGAAGGAGGGAGGTTCCTGCAGTCCTGGGAAGGCCATCTCCCAGCCCCTGTGTGGCCATGTCCGGGACAAATGACCACCACATGGGGGTTCATTCATTCTAGGGTGCAGGGTGAGGTGGGGAGAGCGGCAGCATTTTCAGGGCAGACGTGGCGTTGGAATTGGAGCTTGAGAAACCAGAAGCTCTTTGACGGGGAGGAAGAGCGAGGAGGGTCTCAGGCTGAGGGGTCAGCAAAGGTCGGGGAGGATCAGAGAGTGGTGTGTGTGTGTGTGTGTGTGTGTGTGTGTGTGTACCAGGTGACTGCGTGTGGTGTGCATGTGTGTGTGTGTGTGTCAGGGATGTGTTTGCATTGTGTGGTATGTGTGCATGCGTGTCGTGTGTGTATATGTGTGTGAGGGATGCATGTGCTTCTGTGTGTGGTCTGTGCTCATGTGTGTATATGTGTGATGTGTGCTGTGTGTGTGTGAGGGATGTGTGTGTGCTGTGCATGTGTGTGTGTGCAGGACGTGTGTGCGGTGTGCTTGTGTGTAAAGGGAGATGAGGCTGGCCAGGTCGTTGGGCCAGATGAAAGGTGCTTTGAATTTCAAACTGGAGTCCCGTCTTTGCAGACAGCGGGGAGCCCTGAAGTTTTAAGGCAGGCAGTGGACGCAGCTGGCTTGGGTAGCTCGGAGATCACTGGGAGGACGCTGGACCCGACATGCCGGAGTGAGGGCCTGAGCCACGTCAGGAAGGACGTGTCATCTCGAGGGTGGGGGCCCGGAGGTGTGGGGCTGGGAGGGTGCGGAGGGCCCGGGCCTCGCCCACCTCAGCAGGGCTCTGGGGGAGCACTGGCTGCAGAGGGGCAGGCGGCTGGGGCGGGCGCTGGGCTCAGCTGCGATCCAGCTCGAGGTCTTCCCTGGGCTTTCTCGTGGGCAGAGCCCAGCAGCTGAGAGACCCCCCTAAGACACTTGCTTCCTGAGGACAAGGACAAATGAGGCAAGGCAGAGAAGCAGGCTTGGGTCAGGACCGGGGTCCCAGGGCAGGCACCAGTAGGAATTACGGCCAGGAACCTGATGGGGGGCGGTAGGCAGCGGGACCCCAGTCTGTCCGAGGGAGTTTAAATGGCGGGCGCAGGATGGAGCGGGCTGGCCAGGGGTATCAAAGGTGTCTGCAACTCTCAGCTTTAGGTAAGGAGGTAAAAAATGCACCGTGGAACACAAATTCTAGCATTGCTTCTAATCCGCAGGTCTGGTATTTTTCAAAGACTTCGGAGATTTACTGCCCTAAATCTTGAAGATAGATGATTTGGGGTTTACACGCACTGACATATACCATATTCTCACTCTTATTTGCATAAAATGCATGATTTCTTTTTCAGTGCTTGCCTTCCATCTCCAGATAAAATCCTGAATGTGTCAGAGTGATCTTAGAAACAGCATAATTTTATCTGCATGGTGGATATTCTGGAAGCTTCAGGGAAGCAAGTCATGCCATGGATTGCGGTGGAGAGGCACACAGCTTCAGTGGTCCCTCCGAAGTTCATGTGCTGTACCCCTAATCCCCAATACTTCAGACTGAGACCAGGTGTGGAGATGGGGCTTTTAAAGAGGGAATTAAGGTGAAATGAGGTCATTTGGGTGGACCCTCATCCAACGCGACTGGTGTCTTCGTAAGAACAGGAGATTAGGACAGACACGCACAGAGGGACGACCACACGAGGACACAGGGTGGAGACAACACCTGCAAGTCAAGGACAGAGGCCTCAGCAGGAACCAACCAGCCCCCGGTCTGAGACCTGCGGCACCTCGATCCCAGACGTCCGGCCTCCAGAACTGGGGGACAGCGAACGTCTGCTGTTTAAGCCCTGGTTACGGCAGCGCTCGCACACTAACAGGCCCAGTGGCATGGGAGGCCTGTGCCACAGCTGGTGAGTTCTTGGGCTTAGGAGTCAAGCTCTGTTGCTGACACTCACACACAGGGTATCCATGGGTAGGGAACTTAGTTTCTCAGAGTCTCAGTTTGTCCCGGACAGATGGGATCGTAGAGCCTGGCTGACGCTACGTCTGGAGAGCAGAAAGCTGTACAAGGCCAACGGTCAGGGCAGGACGGCTTCAGCTCAGTCCCCTGCCCCTGCCCCCCACCCCCGTCAACCAGAAACATGATCAATCAAAACGGTCCATCTCCCAAGCCCCTGTCAGTGTGATGCCCCACTGCGCTGGGCTGTGATTCAGGAGGAGATGAGGTTCCAGAGGAAGGGGCTGCATTGAAAACGAACTAACGTGGGAGTGGGAATGCTCGGTCACCCTGACTGCCCCAGGCATCGTGTAAGGATCCGACGTCTTTATCGTGGGATGTGTCCTTCCTGCGCCACGGTCCACACTGGTTCTACCTTGTGCCCGTGGGGCATCACCTTGGGTGCTTCATAACCCCCTTCCTCAGAGAGAATCAGGAGCAGCCTTGGGGGGAGAAACTTCTCTGCTAAAATGTAAACGTAGAGTCTCAAGGATTTAAAGTACGAGCGAGGATGCCAGGTGCGTAGTTGATACCCAGTAAGTACATATGAAATAAACGAGTGAACGAATGGAGTCTCTAGTCTTCCAAAGAAGTAATTTAAGCATCAAAGAATGACGTTTTTCATTATTTACTTCTTAGACTCCATATTTGGAAAGATTTTGGGAGCCGTACTGCTTTGTTGATTTAATGGCAAATATTCTTTCCACACATCACCTGTCATTAAGGGTTGTCAGTGGTTTGGGTCAACACATGAGCCAGTGCTACTATTCTGCTTTGGTGTTTTTCCTGCCTAAACCAAAGAAATCTGGTGTTTCTGTTATTCAGGTAGGCCTGATTTCGCACCCACTGTGAAAGACACCACCCCGAATGCCAGAATCTCGACTGTTGAAATCCTGAAAGATCAAAATCTCTAAATACCAAAAATCCTTAAAGATCAAAATCTCCAGAGCCTAAAATCACTAATGTCTAAAATCCTCCAAATCACTGTCCCAAAAGACAAAATTCCAAATGTTGAAATACTGAAAGCCAAATTCTGGGGAAGGGATTAACGCGGTTTCGGTCGTTGCATCACGTTAAAATAAGCACGACTGTCATCGTCTCTATTTGGATATTAAACGTGTTTCAGGAGATGTCTTTGGGTGCCAAGTTGACAGGGGTGGATTTTTTGTGGACTTAATTTTAGGTGTCAACTCGACTGCCTGCAGGGATACCTAGAAACCTGGAAAAGCATTATTTTGGGCATGTCTGTGAGGGCATTTCCAGAGGAGATTCGTGTGCGAGTCTCAGCGGACTACGGGGGAAGATCCGTCCTCAATGTGGCAGCACCACCCCAGCAGCTGGGGGGCCGGGGAGAATATGCACAGAAGGTGCATTGTTCTGTCTCTCTCTTCGAGAGCTGGCACGGACTTTTCTTCTGCTGCCTTAGACATCAGAGCTCTAGGCTCACAGACCTTTGGACTCTAGGACTTACCACAGTGGCTCCCTGGGTGCCGATGCCTTTGGACTTGGACTGAGCCATGCCACTGACATCCCAGGGTCTCCAGCTTGCCTGTGGTGGGACTTCTCTGCCACCGTAACCTTGTGAGCCAGTTTCCCTAATAAATCCCCTCTTGTAATCCGTATACATATCCTGTTGATCCGGTCTCCCTGGAGAACCCTGACTATGAAGATTTGGTATTGGGGGAGCCAAAGGTCATCCGTACTGTACCATATTCCTTACGACACAATGAAAGAGACCTGTGAAGTTGTTCCTTCGAAAAAAGGCTGTGATAGTGTATGAGGCTACTTAATGGTGAACGATAAAAGTTTAAAATCTAATTATTATTGGTGCTGTGAAAGCAGAAAATCGCTTAATTGCAACGGCCAAGCAATAACCAGACTTTCAAATGGACAGAATATACTTATGAAATTTGTACACCACAACCACTCTCCAAATACAAGTGCGGCAAATGTTTCGAGGTTTGTAGAAGGAGTGAAAACGCAGGTGAAAAATCCAAGAACTCGCTCCAGCCAAACTATTCAATCGCTTCATGACTTCTGCCCCTTCACAGACAGCGCCAATTTGCTTTGCTACGTGTTTCATCTTTGCGTCATTTCCAATACTGGAGGTATAAATTGTGTAAAGACATTTCTAGAGTTCAAGTTCATTTTATGCATTTTTTTTTCAAAGTGGACTCCACACAAGAGCATTATTGCAACATTGACTTTGTGTGTAAGTGTTGTGCATGTACGTAAAAATGTTGAAACTTCCCCAGTAAACAAAGAGATGTCCTTTTTGTATGTCTGAATTTGTGAGAGATAAAACTTCTCTTCAGGCAATTGCACACATAGTGGTGACCCATACAGTTTTGATCGATCTCATCAAAAGACTTCGGTTGTCTGTTGGGGTGTTTCAGATGACGGCAGTTATGAACCTGGGAGTGCACAATTACCAGTCATAGTCATATGCATTCATACATTTCCCCTTTTGACCTAGCTCGTTATGAATATATTCATAACTGTGACGCCCACGCGACTGTCATTAGTATGCCTGTTTATGTTTGCAAAAACATGCATGTCATCATCGCCTATTTTATTGTGTAAAGTGGCCTACGATGTGTTCTGTGGTGCTTTTATATGTTTCTCAAGTAAATCCTCTTTAGGATTGTAAATGTATGTCTTTAAAAAAATTTTTTGAAATTATTTTTTTCTAAAATTATACTTTTGGGATTGGGATTTTTGGAATTTTAGACTTTAGGGATTTTGATCTTTGTGAATTTCAACATTTGGGATTATGGTGTCAGGATTGTGTTTTTTGGGATTATTGCCCCAACCCTTCTGATTTATTCATTCATTCATTTATTCACTCATTCATTCATTCATCTGTTCATTCCACAAATATTTACTGAGCGCCCACCTTATGGCGGGTGTGGCCCTATTCTGGGATGAGCATCACAGTGTGTATGGCAACAGGTGCTGCTGAAGATCAGGCAGGGGGCAGGTCAGGCTGGGCCCTGGAGGTGCTGGCCTCGGGGTGGACATCTTCCTAAGAGCAGGCAGAGCCACCAAATAGAGTGTCTTCCACCTTTTTTTTTTTGTTTGTTTGAAAAATTAACTCCCTGCCAAAAAGTTATAAGAATAATACAACGATCACATCACCCTTTGCCAGTGGTTTTTCTGTCGTGAGGCCACAGAGGGCTAAGCTATTAGCCCCCAGACACCTTGAGGAGCAGCTCAGAGATTTGACAGATCAGAGCAGGTGAAATAAATATTAATACAGCGGGTCAGTCCATGCGTGTAGCTCACATGCAACCCCTGAAGCCACTCACTCATTCGCTCCTTTCCCCTTCAGTTCACATACTCGTTCACCAGACATTTAATTGTGCACCTACTATGTGGGGGATACTGTGCTAGGCACTGAATGTGCCCTTACAGCGACAATGGAGAAAGTACCTCATGGATGCATACATGTTTCAAAACTCATCAAAGTGTTCACTTAAAATGGGCACATTTAGTGTATGTAAATTATGCCTCAATGAAGTTGTTTGAAAAAGTTCTTCAAAAGCGATTTGCATTCATATAATAGAGTAGTATACCTCCTTCAAAAAGAATGAGTTGGCTGGGCATGATGGCTCACACCTGTAACCCTAGCACTCTGGGAGGCCGAGGCGGGAGGATTGCTTGACACCAGTCTAAGCAAGAGCGAGACCCCGTTTCTACTAAAAACAGAAAAAATTAGCCATGTTTGGTGGCGCATGCCTGTAGTCCCAACTACTTGGGAGGCTGAGGTAGGCAGATCACTTGACCTCAGGAGTTTGAGGCTGCTGTGAGCTGTGATGATGCCACTGCACCCCAGTGTAGGTGACAGAGCAAGACCCTGTCTCAAAAAAAAGAAAAAAGAAAAAGCCTACAGAATGGGAGAAAATATTTGTCCAAAATATGTAAAGAAGACTTACGGCTGGGCACGGTGGCTTACACCTACAATCCCAGCGCTCTGAGAGGCTGAGGAGGGAAGATCGCTTGAGCCCAGAAGTTTGAGGTTGCAGTGAGCTGTGACAATGCCACTGCACTCCAGCCTGGGCAACAGAGTGAGACCCTGTCTCTTAAAAAAAAAAAAAAGAGAGAGAGAGAGATAAAATATATGTATTGATTTGGAAAAATCTTCCAAGTATACCAAGTGAGAAATGCATGGCTCACAGCAATGTGCACAGTACCATTTGCTATATGTAGACAAAATCTACTTATGTCCCTGAAATAGTGGCTCTCCTCACTGTGTTTTCAGTTCCGCCTCTGCCATGCCACCACGAGTGATGCTAAAGGGAGTGTTCAGCAGGGGAGAGAGGTGGCCAGCCTGCGCCCTATCTCATTTTGAGGGTTATTCTGGTCACTGTGGGGAGGCCGGACTAGAGGCAGGGAGGCCAGGGAGGAGGCTGCCGTGGGCACCCAGGAAAGAGACAGTGGACTGACATGGTCAGACTCCAGAGCTGGTTCACAGGTGATCATCTGCTGGACGTGTGTGCATGTGTGTATGCACTCGGGTATGTGAGGGTGTGTGAGGTTGAGGGTTTCCGGTGTGGCTCATTGAGTAGTTGGTGCATAATTCGCTGAGACAGAATATGTCAGAAGAAAACCCCATGGCTGTCCAGGGTTTGTGTTGGGTGTTGGTGGTACTTGGAAAGAGGCCGGCACGAGGACATGGAGAACAGAGGACATCTGCACACTGTTGGCGGGAGTGTAAGTTAGTACAGCCACTACGGGGAATGATATGGAGGTTCCTCAAAACACCAAAAACACAGAACAACCATACCATCCACAATCCCAGTGCTGGGTATTTATCCAAAAGGAGAGGAAATTGTATGTAGAAGAGATACCTGCACCCTCAGGTTTATTGCGGGACTATTCACAATTGCCAAGATTTGGAATCCACCTGAGAGCCCACCAGTGGATAAAGGTGAGGTATACACATGGCGGAGTACTATTCAGCCATAAAAAGAATGAAATCCTGTCGCTAGCAACATGGGTGCCCCGGAGCACAGAATGCCATATGCGAAATAAGCCAGGCACAGAAATATAAACCTCATGTTCTCACTCGTATGTGGGGGCTAAAAAAATTGATCTAGAAGCAGAGAGTAGAATTGTGGTTACTAGAGGCTGGAAAAGGCAGGGGAAGGGGAGGGTGGGCAGAGGTTGGTTAACGGATACAAAGTTGCAGCTAAACAGGAGGAGCAAGTTACAGTGTTCCCCAGTGTTGCAGGGCAAATATGGTCAGCTATAATTTATTGTATATTTTCAAAAAGCTAGCAGAGAGGATTTTGAATGTTCATGACACAAAGGAATGATAAATGTTTCAGGTGATGTATTTGCTAATTACCCTGATTTGATCATTACACATTGTATGCACGTATCGAAATCTGCCTCTGTATCCTACAAATATGCACTATTATTATGTGTCAACAAAAAATAAAGGATAAAAAAAAAAAAGAGGCCAGCAGAGCCCAGGAGGACAGTTTCTTTTCTGGGGAGGTCAGGACATGTGCTGGTCCTCCCCGGAAGGTGCCTGGGCTCTCCCCGGCCGGGCTGGCGTGAAGGCCATCACTCCCCTTGTCCCTGACTAGGATTTTGGGGTTTCCTCAACCAGAGACCAAAACTGAGCTGGAAATGAAGTGGACCAACAAGAGAACAGGACAGAACAGGTCCTCAAGATCTGGTCCTTCAAGAGTTTCTCCAGCCGTGTAACCAATGGTCCCAGTATTTACAGGATTTTGTGGGGCAGGAACGTGGACAGGGCTCAGCAGGGATGGTAGCGGTGTCTCTGTTCCGCGATTCCTGGTGTCTCGGCAGAAAGACGAGGAGCTTGGGCAGGCCTTGGCGGCTGGGGGCTGCAGTCATCCGCAGGTATCCTTCTCACGTGTGTGGCAGGGGACGCGGGCTGTGGTCAGGGCCGAGGCCTGTTGCCTGGAAGAGCAACATAGTATGGCTTTTCCTTTGGGCTTTCTTGCAGCACAGTGGCCGAGTTCCAAGGTGAGACAGACATCCATGGCATTCGTGGGTTTCGATCTGGCCTTGGAAGTCACACATGTCACTTCTGCCTTGTTTTATGGGACAAGGTGGTCACAGAGGCCTGCCCAGTTTCAAGGGGTGGGGACATGGCCCCCATCACTCCATTTTAAGAAGAGCAGATGCGAGATATTGTCATGGCTGCTTTTGGAAAAGGAGAGGGGCAATGATCAGGGAGATGAAGGGAGGAATCGGCTGCCAACTTCACTGAGGGCCTGTGTGGATGATTTACGTAAAGAAAAACTCACAGTCGGTGCAAAGCCTCCTGGTCCAAATCCTGCCAGAGTGACCTTCTCCTGTCTCCCCCTGCATCCTAACAAGCCGGCGGGTGTCATGTGCCTGCCACTGCAGGGCGCTCACGGCGCGGTGGTTAGGATGCTGGTCAGTCTCAACACTACTAGCTGCAGTTGGTCAGGTCTGCCGCAAAGCCCCTTGCACGCCTCCGTCACCATGTATGCAGTCTGTTCCTGATGTGCCCACCTTGCTGTAAGGATTGGCGCTGTCGGGAGCTGACTTTGGGGGTGGGGTACAGTGGCTTCTGGGGGAGGGGCCTGCCAGAGAGGAGGAAAATTTAGGGAAGTCCCACAACCCAGAGACCCCATGTTTGTTGGAGAATGTTCTCTTTTTCGGGTTTGGCCTCATGAGCAGGGGGGATCTTAATGGGAGAGGATGACCTGGTGGGGTTGGTGTCGGCTTGGGGCCTGGCCCTGGGCCCGTGTTACATGCCTGCAAATACTACTCGGGGGATTTAGCAAAGTTGGCATCTGGATTAGAGAAACCCCAGAATTCTATCCATGTGAACACTGTATCCTCATGGCATTTTCATTTTGGGTCATTTCCCACCCCAACTGACAGCATATTGCACAATGTTTTGTGTCTGTATATGTTTTCCGTCTGCGAAACGTCTTTTCCTCCCCTAACTGCCTCGCAGGAATACGACACTCCTGCAAAGCACTTTTTGTTCATCAGACAGAAAAAAAAGGCACTACCAAAATAGAAGATATTATTAATACTGCACGATTGTAAAACGGCGATCAGAGAATTGGGAATAAAAGCGTTAGGGGACAGCCGCGGCAGTGAATATTTTAGAAATAAAACACACACGATAAAAGAATTATCAGAGAGGACTAATTATAGCACGGAGGCTATTAAGGGAAGAGAGGAAAACCTATGCTGAGGCGGAAATGAAGAGAAAATTGGTGAACAGGGAAAGTGGGAAATGGAGCAGGAGAGAAATATTGCTGCGCGTCATCTTTTAGATTAGCGGCATCTGAAATGCCACGTGTAGAATGGAAAGGAGGGGATTGAAAAGGAGAGCGGCCACTGTTGGATAAAAATGATTTATGTTTTTGTGTATAAGTCAGTTTTACTGAGGTGCAATTTACATCTAGTGAAATTCACCCTTTTCAGCGTGCAGTTTTAAGAATTTTGACAAATGTATATAGTCATGGAACCTCCCTGACAATGAAGATCTAGAACATTCCATCACCCCCCAAAGCTCTGTGTCTCTGCTCCTCCTTCCCACCCACTCCTCAATCTACCATAATCTGGTTTTCTGGTGCCATCACAGTGCTACAAATCCTTTGTTCAAGGCCAGAGATTACTTTTGATGACTAAATCAAGTGGACATATTTGGGACTTTTTTTTTTTTCTTTTTCTTTTTTTTTAGAGACAGGGTCTTGTTCTGTTGCCCAGGCTGGAGTGCAGTGGCATAATCATAGCTCATAGCAGCTTCTAACTCCTGGGCTCAAGCAATCCTCCTACATCAGCCTCCCAAGTAGCTGGAACTACAGGTGTGCACCACCACGCCCAGCTAACTTTACAGCTTTTTGTAGAGATGGGGTCTCACTATTTTGTCCAGGCTGGTCTTGAGCTCCTGGCCTCAAGTGATCCTCCTGCCCCAGCCTCCCAGAGTGTTGGGATTATAGGCCTGAGCCACTGTGCCCGGTGGGACATTTTAGATGTTTATTCACCCAAGTGGGGTCAGGAAGAAGGTGAGGTGGATGGACAGGTCTAGGTGGGGTCACCTCTATGGAAAGGTGTGAGTACAGCAGAAACAAGGACTTGGGACCTGAAGGCCATAATCGTCGTGGAGTGAGAGGCCAGGCTACCTCTGCAGAGTGAGGAGTCTGGGGCGTTGGAGAAGGGTCTTGAGGAGAGGGGTGACAATTGGGAAGAAGTGGTGGGAGGAACGGGGGAGGCTGCTGTTGGTGACTGGGGCGCCCACTGGTGGCTCCAGTGGGCCTGGCCATGTGGCTATTCCTAACTGTGCACAACCCCAGGTCAGGAGTTTGGTGGCACTGGCAGAAATTTGCTGTCTGTCCCCGCCTTTATGTCTGGTAGGGAAAGTTCTCTGCTTTACCCTTCTTCGTTCAATTCGACTTATCTATGTGCAGCCCATTATTCCACCATATAAATTTTGGAGTCAGTCGTACAGTTGTTTAAATAAATCCAGCTGGGACGTTGACAGGGATTGTGTTGCAGTCACAGATGATTGCGATGTTTCCAGGACCCAGGGAGTTGGCACCTGGGCTTGGATGAGAACTCTGACCTACGAGTGCCGAGGTCTCTTTGTCTCCCATCAGCCTTTGTCGTCACGGGGATGGGGAGGCCATAGGGAAGGAGTAGGAGGTTCTGCAGGGGTGTCTGCAGGGCGACCGCAGAGACAAGTGGTAAGAAAATGAAGTCTGCATCTGCATTGCCCACCTGGGTGGCTCTTTGCCACCACAGAGCCCCTAAGTACAGTGGGGAAAGCAGGAAGGGGACTCGGATTTTCACATGCACCTGTCTACAGCCTCTTTTTTTTCCTGTTCAAGTTCACCTTGAGCAAATAGTCCAATTAACTGTTCCATCTGCACCTTTTTCCTACCAACTTTGGATGAACAGACACGTGCACCCAGCTTTGACAAGCAGGCTTAACAGTGTTTCTGCTTCCAAACCGGAGTGTGGTCTTGCACTGCAGGACGACTCAGGCGAGAAGAATGAGTGGCAGGTGCCAGCTTCATGCCTCCATGTTCTGATGAATGGAGACCCCAGCTCATCCATCACATTTTGAGTTGTCAGGAGAACTCCTACATCTGGAAGATCTGTTTTTCCCCTATGCTATTGGAAGGAGGGTGGGGAGCAAACCCTGGCATCTGGCATTAGCTCTGAGTCTGCTAGGAAATGGACCTGTGAAATAGAGTGCAATCAAGGGTTCCGAGGTGGGAGTAGAGCTCCAAGGAGGAGCAAATGACCACATGAGCGGAAAGGATCCATGGAATCTTGGAGGGGTCTGAGCGGGAGACGGCTCCTCGCTGTAAAGCTCAGAAAGCCCCAGAATCAGACGGCTTAAGAGTAGAAACATGGAACAGGAAGCAGCCTGTTTCAATGCCTCCCTACAGAGGTCATACCTTCTACACTAACGCAGAGTACGACACTGACCTAGGGAGGTGCTGTGGGTATTTGAGGGCTGGTGCGGACGTGTGGACCCGTTTTAGAAGAACAGGAATAAGAGAGCAATGCGGTTGCCTTTTGATAACAAAGCCTATCCCACTCACGAGCTGGGCTAGCACAGAGAGAACCAAAATCACCAGAAGGGCACAGCAGGGCCCCAGGCAGCAGGACCGGAGGATGTCTGACACGTCCCATCTAAGCACTTTCAACCTGCAGTAACAGCCCCAAGTGACACCGTGCTGGGGGTACGCTGAGCCCCAGAGTGAGCATGGCGCATCCTCTGGGAGCTTCAAGTTGACCTGGTGGTGAAGTAATTTAGAGGGGCGTCTTCATATGCAAGTACCTATGGATAGATTATGAACTAGAATGAACAGTTTCACATGTTTTAAAGTCCCGGGCCAGTTTGGACGTGGACTCCATTTCTCCTGGGGGTTTGCATTCACCCTCCTCTGTCCTCGGTGCTTTGATGAAGATGTTGGGCATTTCTCAAGCAATGTTGTGTCCACCCTGGGGGCAGTGCACACTGCCGGTGCAGGCAGAGGGACGGCAGTCTCAGAGGCTTCGGTGGATGCTGTGGGTGCTCTGCCTGGATTTCCTGGGGTCCCTACTGCAGATGTGGTGTGCCCTTCCCAGCTCCCGTGCACTTGTCTTCTTACAGCTCGCGCCTGCCAAGGGCTTCCTCTGCGCTACTAGAGCTGTTCATGTCCGCCCTTGCTGGGCTCGTTCTCCTCCCGTCTGCTCTTCCCCACGCCCTGCCTGGTTTCTCCTGGGAGCACATCCTTCAGGCATCAACTGCACACACATCCCCATCTCAGGCTTTGCTTCTGGTGAACGTGACCCAAGGTAGTGGTCAAGAATGAAAGGTTCACTCAAGAGCTATCAGAGTTTAAGGACATCTTGGCCACTGGACTTTGTATTTCTGGTTCCAGTGTCAAGGCCCTCTGAGTGTGGAGACGGATGTGGATAGTTTGGCCATGGCTGCTGAGCGTGTCTGGTCTTACTGGCAAGACCCTCCCCATTATGGGATGGAAGATAACCGACGCCTGGTGTCATGACTCGGGGCCGGCATCATCGCCTGTTGATCTGCATGTGGATATGCCAGAGAGGACGTGCTCATGTCGACCCCGGGAGTTTCTGATTCTTTGTAAAATGATTTCTCCCAGCAGTTCCATAGGACGTTTCCTCACATGCAGGGAGAGAATGCAGACAGGAAGAAATACTTCCGGTCAGACTGTTCTGATGCTCATCGTAGATGAATAATTGACATTCTGATATCCGCTCTGTCCCCTGAACACGGTAGCTTTGTTACCTACTGTTCAACCCTAGGGATTGGCAGGGCTGTACAGACGTGGGCAGGTTACTCAGCCTCTCCGAGCTTTGGATTTCTGTTCCGTTAAATGGAATCAACACCAGCCACAGAGGTAAGAGACAGCATGGCCTCCTCGAAGACACTGCAATTGACTCACTGTACCCGGAGAGCCCAACTGAAGTTGGGCTGCGGCCACGGCCAGACCATGTGGGGCTTTGTAGACCACGGTCTGCATCCGGCGTCACGTGTAGCTGGGCAGGCTCTGGACTGCAGAGCTCCGGGGTGTGCCCCTGCACGAGGGCCACAGCGAGTACGGACATGTTCCTTCCTTCCTACCCTATTTTCTAGATGAGATTGTGTAAAATCCATGCTAATTTTGCTTTAAATATTTGGTAGTACTTTCCAGTGAAAGTACTCGGAGATTTCTTTTTTGGGCATCTACAGTTGATCCGAGACGTTTCCTCTTTTCTAATGGGAGCATTTAGCATTCAGAATTCCTCTCTGCCCTGCTTTAACTGCATCTCACATATTTTGATATGTTCCAGTTTCATTTTCATTCGATTCTCTCTATTTATTTTATTTCCTTTGAGACTTTCTCTTCGACACATGGATTATTCAGAAGTGCATTACTTGATTTCTAGGCATTTGGAGATTTTTCCTGTTACCTTTCTACTGTTGATTTCCAGTTCCAGTCCGCTGTGGTCAGAGAACATACTTGGTAAGATTTTAATTCTTTTACACTTGTTGAGATTTGTTTTATGACACAGGTCAGGATATGGTCTATTTTGATAGATGCTCCGTTTGTGTTTGAAAAAAATGTGTATTCTGTTGTTGGGTGGAGTGTTCTGTATATGTCAATTAGACTCTGTTGCTGGCTTGTATTAACCTTGCTGATTTTCTATCTACTAGTTCTATTGATTGCTGAGAGTGCAGCGTTGAGGTTCCCAATTAGAACTGTGGATTCATTTATTTTTTCCTTTCAGCCTCATCAGCTTTTGTTTCATGTATTTTGACACTCTTTTGTTTGGTGCCTACACATTTAGCATCATTATGTCTTCCCGGTCGATTGACTTTTTTTAAAAATCACTATGTAAGGGCCTTTTTGTCTTTGGCAATTTTATTTGTTTTGAAGTGTATTTTATCTGACATTGGTGTGGCTATGCCTGCTTTCTAAATTAACGTTTGCATGATACATAGTTTCCCATCGTTTTACTTTCAGTCTTTGTGTGTCATTGCTTTGGAAGTAAATTTCTTGTAGGCAACATATCACTGGGTTGTGATTTTTTAAATCCACTCCGACAATCTCTATCTTTTACTTGGTATACTTAGACCATTTACATTTAAGGTAATTATTGATATGGTAGGGTTTAGGTCTGTCAATTTATTATTTGTTTTCTGTTGGTTCCCCCTGTTTCTTATTTCTCTCTTCTTGCCTTCCATTGGGCTACATGAACGTTTTTAGGATCCCATCTGGATTTATTTGTAGTGCTTTGAGTGTATTGCTTTGGTTTGTTTCGTAGCGGTTGCTCTAGGTATTGTGATGTAGCCATGTGGCTTATCACAGTCTGCTGGTATCGACGTTTTCCCACTTCAAGTGAAGTTTTGCTTCCATTTGTGTCCCTTAATTCTTCCCAATTTAAAAACACAATGAACATGACTACTTCCTCTATCCACGTTAGACATCACATAGGATATTATAATTTTTGCTTCGACCACGAAATATGATTTTAAAATTTCACAGGGAGAAGAGTAGTCTATTTCATTGTTCTTTCTTTCCGAAGTTCCAAGCCTTCTTCTGGTATCATTTTCTTTCTGTTGGGAAAACGTCCTTCACCCATCTTTTAGGGGTAGGTCATCTGCTGGTGACAGATTATCATCATTTTCCTTTGTTTGAGAATTTTAACATTTCTTCTCTATTCCTAAAGGATATCTTTGCTGGCTATGGAATTCAGGGATCACAGTTCTTCTCTCTTAGCACTTGAAGAGTGTTGTGCCACATTTCTCCCGACTGAGAGGAAACCTTGAGGTTTTGGATGAGAGATCTGTTCTTGTTTGGATCGGTTTCCTCTGTGGGGGATGCGTCATTCTTTCTGGCTTCCTTCAAGATTTTTTTCCCTTTGTCTATAGCTTTCAGGAGTTTGGTTATAATCTATGTTGATTTGGATTGTTTTCGAGGGGGAGGTTATCCTGTTTTTAGTTTGCTTCTCTTATTGAATTCATAGTTCTGGGTTTTTTTCTGTTTTGTTTTGTTTTTCGCCAAATTTGGGAAAATTTAGCCATTAGTTCTTCAAATATTTTTTCAACACCCTCTATTTCTGGGACTCAGGTGACAAGAATGTGGGATCTTTTGTTATTGTCCTAAAGATCTGGGAAGCTTTGTTCATTCTCATTTTTTTCTCCCGGCGTGTCAGATCGGGTAATTTCTATTGTTCCATCTTCAAATTCACTGACTCCTTATCCTGTCATAGTCACTCTGCTATTGAGCCTCTTCAGTGAGTTTTCTACTTCGTTTATTTTATTTTGCAGTTCTATAATTTCCACTTAGTTCTTTTTTAATATTTTCTATTTCTTTGGTGAGATTTTCTATTTTTTTATTTGTTCCAAGGGCATTTGTAATTTCTTGCTGTAGCATTTTAATGATGGCAACTTTAAAATCAGATTCATGTTGGTGTTGATGTCTGTCAATCATCTTTTCTCATTCAAGTTGCGATTCTCCTGGTTCTTGGGATGATGAATGATTTTAAACTTTATCCTGGATACCTTGGTTATTGTATTAAGCAGCACAGGGTCCTGTTTTAATCTCCTATTTCGGCAGGCAGTCACTGATTAGGGTTAGTAAGCAGGTCCTCTCCTACTCTGTGGGCTATGGTTTCAACGACAGTTTAGTTTTCAGGGTCTTTGCTGTGTGATTTAGCTGCTTTGCTCATCCTGGTGCTGCTAAGCCCCCACTGA
The DNA here is from genome assembly GCA_963575035.1 of Avahi laniger. Lineage (NCBI taxonomy): Eukaryota > Metazoa > Chordata > Mammalia > Primates > Indriidae > Avahi > Avahi laniger. The sequence continues at coordinate 6,404 of CAUYSK010121549.1, read as the reverse complement.
TCTCTGTTGGTGCCTCCTGCATGGGTGGGAGGCACTTTCCCCTGTTAAGTCACCTGGTACTCTCTATGGGGGAGGGGACAAAAGGCCCCTCTCCAGGTCGAGTATTTTGTTGTTGGCAGGCTCCCTGCCTGCCCTGCTGGTATCACTGGGACACCAAGTGTCTTTGTGTGGGGCAAGGGAGCCTACAGGGACAGAGAGTGATTCCCCAGTCTGGACTGGGCCACTGGTGTTGGCAGGAGTCCCTTATGATTCAGGGAAGGAATGTGTCTACTGAGACTGTCTTTTGCTGCTAGGATAGGGCTCCAGGGATGTCAGGTCTGGGTTGCCATCTGTCACTGGGTGGGGCCTTGTGACACTGAGCCACTGTGTTGTTCCTTCAGTCCTGCGGTCCCTAGCCAGCCTGCCTTCCTCTTTCCACTTTCCAGAGTCCAGTTAAGGACTGATGTCCCAAGTCCGAGGTCTATGGCTGTATTTTGTGGGGAGGAGAAGGAGAGGTCAGTCTGCACCATCTTGTCTGCACCGTGACTCTCTTATTCTTGACTACTTAAAAAAAGTCTCTTTCTTGATTCTGTTTCATTTTATTTGCTCCTTTTCTTTCTTCTTCTTCTTCTTTTTAAAAAATAACCTCTCGTCCTGGGCTTTCCATGTTGTCTATTCTCTTGTGTCCTCCCTATAATTTATTCCTTGTTTCTAAAATGATTTTCAGTTTTTTTCCTCTGAGTACTGTCAATTTCTTTTTCATAATCTCTAAGCTCTTACATTTCACGTTTGTGTTGTTCTTTCAGAAATTCAATTATTTTCTTAATTTGTTTTAGCTCACTTTGAATTATTGGGTTGCGGTTTTCATCTATTTTGTGCTTCATTTGTCGGGGGTGTTTTCATTGTCTGTGGGAAAGTTAAACTGCTCTTCCTTGTCCTTTTTTAATAGCACCTTTGTGCGGAGGTAGAGCTTGTCCCTTTTCTGTTGTTCATGGTTGAATGACATGAGTTTTCCTGGATTATGAATAAGAGAGTCCACTAGAGGGAGGAGTGGATGCAGGTAACGTCCCCAGCTTCCTGTCTCCAGAGCTCCCTCCTCTGTCACTACTGCAAAGGGTTCAAAATGCAGCGTCCTTGGGCAGCTCTCCCAGTCCTGGCTCAGGGGACTTTTATTTCCGTCCAGAGCCTACTTGGGCTCTAAGCAGGTCTTGTCTTCTGAATTGGAAGAACAGCCATCTGGTTTGCCCGGGACTGTCCTGAGTTTTAGCACCCAAAGTCCTGCACCCTGGGAGACCGGCCACTCCTGGGGAAGCCAGGTGGTTGCTCACCGGACTTCTAAGGCAATGCTGTTACATTTAGAAGCTGGATTTTGGGGATACTTTCGGAGCTATTCCTCCTGTTACCCTTGATGATTCTGTCCTGCCTTCCTGAGCCCTGCTTCTGGTGGTGTCCGCTCAAGGTGAAAGCGAGGGAATACCTGCTGGTGCTTTCTGAGGACTTTAAGTAGCCGGCCCTAGTGTTCCTGAATCCTCCTGCCTCCCTGAGTGACAGCATGAGGTTCGCCGTCTGGCTTCTTTTGTGTCATCAGTCTCTGCGTATTGGATCCCGCACAGAAGCTTTCCTTTCTCTGTTGCATACCGGCTTACTCCGTCCCTTCCTCAAAATCTCTGGAGGATGAATTTGCTAAACAGACACCCTATCAGGGAATCTCCAATTTCAAAATGAACATACAACCAGGAACCACCAGAAGTTAACAAAAGCCAACACCAACACATAGTCACCAAAATGACATCCAGAAGAATTCATACTGAAAGAAAAAGAATTAGTAGAAAAAAGAAACGGGGTAGAAACTTGAAGAGATATTTAACTAATAACCTCAGAGGAGTAAAAGTGGATAACTGCAACCGAGAAACATGAGTAAGCTTCCATCAAAAAGAATGTGAGATTCTGAAAATGAAAAATATAACTGTGATTATTAATATTTCTAGAAATGTCTGTCAGTCTCAGTCTGCAAAGTAGCAGAATGGGCACAGTTCAAAAGAGAATTAGTAAACTGGAAGAGAAAACTAAAGATTCCTGTAGTGTTTATCATGGTTCAAAGGTAAAGAGAAAAAGCTAAAAGCTTCCAGGGCCAAATGGGCAGGGATGCGGCTGGGACAGATGAACTGCAAAGGAATGAGAATTGAGACTGTCCCCAACATGCTTCTTGGCAACACTAGGAGCAAGAAGATCACATAGAAGTATTATATTTTCAAAGTTCTAAGAAAAAATAATTCTAAACTCAAGAGGTCACTCAAGTGTAAGAATAAAATACATTTCAGACATGCAATAACTCAAGTTCATCACCCAACAACCACTTCTGAAAGAATTAGTCAAGGATATCCCCCAGAAAAATGAAAAATGATTCTGGGGGTAGACACAGGATATGAGAAGCCATGGTAAACAAGGAATCCCAGAAACATCATTATCAAGTCTAAAAGAATGTTGGGAAAAAACTCAGCAACCAACCAACCAAGACCTCAGCTGCTGCATCAAGATATCAGTGGAGGTGAATGGCAGAGTAGGCAGGGAAGGGACAGAGGCAGGGAGACGGCGCACACTCTTGTCTGGGGGTGTGGAAGGCTGAAGATACGGGTCAATTCTACAAAGAGATACCAAAGCAGTTACTTAAACAGGCATGGCGAGAATCTAGAAGATAATTAGAATGAATAATTTCTCAACCATTATGAAAAAAATGGAACAAGGAAAACACAATCAGTCTAACAAAAGATAGAAAACTGGTACAAAGAAATAGTCAGAAAGAATGACACACAGAGAATGTGATTTAAGATATCAGAAAAGCCCGAGGATTTTGGCCATCGCTATAATTATGACTGGAGCTGTCTGGCCACCCAGTTACAGAGTTGGTGGTCATTTAGTTTTAGTCCCATACAGCAAACATAGTCCACACCAATATTGGCAACCTTCTGTCCAGGTGACTCCATCTGTCGAACTGCTGCTTTCTCCTCCTGCTTCTTTTCAAGAGCTTAGAGGACATCCTAGGAGCACCTCGTGGGGTTTCCTGGAATATTCCAGGGGATGGATGACTGGTCAAGTCTGCTCCCTGGATTTGTGTTTGGCCTTTTGGGGGATTTGCTATGGGCTTGAGTGTTCCTGGCCATCTGTCTCCTGTCATGGTCTCTGGCCCTCCCAGGGATGTCTTCATCTCCTCTCCGGTGTGCAGAGACTCCTGACTCCCTCACACTGTGTTCAGTCCACTTCTCACCACCACTGCTCTCCTAGGTGCAGGACATGGTGCCCCAGGGACTTTTCTAGAAGCTTCCAGCTTCCCCCTAGTCTGCCTGGAAGACCATGCCCCATGGCTGTGTTCTCAGGTTCACTTATAGCATAGATCCCGAGACCTCCTTGCCCTACCGTTGTCATCACCATCCACTGGGGACATGCAGGGGGCAGCTTCCTGCCTAGACATGTCCCTGGCCATGGCCTCCTCCTGTCATAGCCCATCTTCATCTTGTCTGTGAGTGTCCCAGGGCTACTGTCATAGATTCTCACAAACTGAGTGGCTAAAACAATAGAAGTTTAGTCTCATACAGTTCTGGAAGCTGGAAGTTCAAGACCGAGGTGTTGGCAGGGCTGCATTCCCTCTGGAGTCTCTAGGGAGGATCCTTTCTGGCCTCTTCCAGGTCTGGCAGCCCCAAGGATTCCTTAGAGTTAACCCTAACCCTAACCACCCCCCCCCGGGGCTCCCTGGCTGATGGGTGCGTCACTCTCACCTCTGCCTGTCTTCACGTGGACTTTTCCCCATATGTCTGGATCTTCCTGTCAATGGTCTCTCTTTTCATAAGGTCACCAGTCATATTGGATTAAAGGCACATCCTACTCGAGGATGATCTCATTTTAACTAATTATATCCACAGTGACCCTATTTCCAAATAAGGTCCCATCCTGAGGCAGTGGGGGTTAGGACTTCAACATGAATTTTTGCGGATACATGATTTAACCCATAACATTCTGACCCTTCTTTCGAGGACAATGTTTAGGGGACGTGCAGGAAGAGAGAAAACAGATCACCAACGTAAGATAAAAATAAAGCTCCTAGGCCTGCAGGCGAGAGAGAACCGACTCTTTGTGGCAATAAGGTACCAAATTATAAACAACACCTAAGGCCATCCCAGGCCAGGGTTAAGTCACACACCCCTACACTTAAAAAATAAACTGTGTTCTAGCTGCCATGAGGTGTTTTATTTTTCTCTAGCAGCTAAACAAGCACTGGCCTTGGGATAAGCAATGTTGGAATAGCAGCAGCTCATCCCACCCATTCTGCGTCCCACAAGCTGCAGCAGCTTTGATCAGACAAGAGACGGATTTCTGTAACTTCCTCCTGGTGAGAGACCCCGGCCACGGCTGCTTCTGGCTGGTTGACCGACCCCGTGCACTCGAGCGCTTTCACGTGCCTGCTCTCATTTTGACGTGTGGGGCCTAATCACCACACATTTAAATGTTAAGTCTCCACCCCAAAGTGAGCATGGGAGGTAGGTAACATGCATGTTTGCTTATCACACATGCGTGTGACCTTCCTCCGTGAATACTCATAGTTCTCCTGTAACTCGCTGAATACCTGTGCTTAACTAACCTGCTCAGCACAAGTTCCTGCCCTACCCCTCCTCCTTCCAGTGCCTTCTTTCTGCCTCAGCTGGAGGCCCGCTTCCCAGCCTGCAGGTTGTAACCTTTTATAAGAAATAAAGTCTCCTAAATTTACAACTTGTGTGATTTTTTCAGTTGACATCAATAGCAGAATCTTATCATAACAAGAGGTGTTTCCAAAATACACCCATGACATAAGTCTGTCTTGAATTACTTTTAAAATAGAAGAAAAAATATCCTCTCTCAACGTCACTTTCTTCTCTAATTACCAACCCATTTCTCACCTTCCTTTTCTTAGCAAAAGTTCTTGAACTCCTTGTCTAAACATGTCCTACAGTCCTCCTCCTAACTGGGTCAAAAACCCAAGGTCAAGGCACACCTGTCCCTCTTGGCCACATTCAAACCAAGTCCTGTCAAACTGAGCCAAACCAACCAACCAAACAAAGCAACTTTCTCCAAATCAGCCTCAGTGACACTAACCTTCTTTGTGTGTATATGTGTTAAGATGCATCAGTTTTATTGTAACCGGTTTTCACGAGCAGATAATGTAATTTGTAAAAACTTTACAGATGGTTCAGTTTATATAAATTCAGAATGCTAAACTAAATAGTAGGTTGCACAGATCCAAGATTACTGCCAATTGGCCAAGATAAAGGCAGATGTAGCCACTGCATAGCTCTCCTTCACCTTCTAATTACAAACAACTCATACGCAATGCAAAACATTTGGGGAAAAAAACCCCACAGAAAACATGAAAGTTTAAATCTCTCTCTTTTATCCTGCCACCCAGGGATAACCACCACAAATTTTTTGATAATGATCTTATGGTTTTAAAGATATGTATATACCTACACATACACACATAAATTACACACGCTTACAGACTGAAAATTATTTGTGAATAATTATAAAATTATATATATTTGTATAAAATTATAAAACACACACATTTACAAAATTGTGGCATACTCAGCAGGGTATTTTGATGTCTGCTTTTTCCCCCCATTTTGCAATACATTACAGATCTTTTCACATCAATAAGTAAGTGTTCTTCCTCAGCGGCAATTTTGATAGCTGTATCTAGTGTATGAATTTTCCATTTTTTTGGTAAAGAAAAAGTTTTGGTAAAGGAAAAATCCACAGAGACAGAACAGATCGGTGGCTGCCAATCTGCTGGAGGCACAACATCGTGAATGTGCTAAATGCCACCGAATCGTTCACTTTAAAACGGTTATTTTTATGTTATGTGAATTTCACCTTAGTAAAAAACAAAAGGAAAAAACTATATACTGTTGTTAACAAAGAAGACAGGGTTCCTCCAGCCAGGAAAAGCAGAAACGCTGACCCAGTGGCTTTGGATGCAGGTGGCTCTCCTGAGAGAGGCTTTTGACAGAACCGTCCACGTGACAGTGTTTGCAGGAGGAGGTTCCTGCGAGGCTGGGGACAGGCACACGCAGAGGCCCGCTCCCAGCTCTGGCTGTGCGTGGTGGGAGAGCCCGCCGGGTGGGCCGAGGGCTCAGACTCCACTCCAGCCAGAGCGCCCCGGCTCTCGGCTCTCTCGTGCCTTTAATTATTAAAACCACGTGTTGGGAGAGGCGAGTCCCGGGAGACACCGAGGCTGCTCTGTCCGGCAGAAGTGGTCCTGGCTCAGCCTTAAGCTGACCGTGTGTTCTTGAACACATTCTTAACCCGCTCGTGTTGGTGAAATAAGAAATGTGGAACCAGAGGGTCCCTGACGCTCCTTTTATTCCAGACAGGCCGGCAGCTGGGGGAGAGACCCC
>CAUYSK010121538.1:0-52728 GCA_963575035.1 Avahi laniger | reverse complement strand
GACCCAAGGCATTTATTTTAAAAGCTCACGATATCTCTTAGTCAGGGAGATGGATTTGAGGCAGCTTCTCCTGTTCCCCTGACAAGGAAGTCCTACTAAAGATTCCTTTATAGGCCGGGCATGGTGGCTCACGCCTGTAATCCTAGCATTCTGGGAGACCGACGCAGGCAGATTGTTTGAGCTCAGGAGTTCAAGACCAGCCCGAGCAAGAGCAAGACCCCGTCTCTACCAAAAATAGAAAGAAATTAATTGGACAGCTAAAAATATATAGAAAAAATTAGCCGGGCATGGTGACGCATGCCTGTAGTCTCAGCTACTTGGGAGGCTGAGGCAGTAGGATTGCTTGAGCCCAGGAGTCTGAGGTTGCTGTGAGCTAGGCTGATGCCATGGCACTCACTCTAGCCAGGGCAACAAAGTGAGACTCTGTCTCAAAAAAAAAAAAAAAAAAGATTCCTTTATTTCTTGGCAATCCTCGTCTCAATAATTAGATTTTTGGGCAACGAGCAACTGGACCTAGACTGAAACCCTCTTATGGTTTCGACAACAAAGCAAGAGAGAAAGAATAAAAGAGGCGCAAAAGGGCAAAAAGAAAGAGAAAAATGAAACCCTGGGCAGCAGCCTGGAAGTTGGCACCAAATGCTGGTCCAGTGGAGGACGCAGCTGACCAAAGGACAAGGTAGGGAAGACATCAGGTTTATCAACGTGACTTTGTTATTTGGTCTGAATTCTTGTGAAAAACCCAACTCCTCAGACAAATTCATATTCATATGCAAATATAACAAATGTGCACAAGCTATTCAGTATAAACAATGCCATTCAAAAGGAAAATCCAAGGTTTTCTGAACCTGTTTTTGCATTCGGTTGTTTCTACCATGGATATAAAACAGAGGTCCTGGCAGATTTCATTCACCCTCATAATGACCCTGGGAGAAATACGAAACTCTTACAATTGTTCACATTTTCTGGCCTCATACTAGAACACGTATAGACAATAAGAGACCTTGTCCAATAAACATGACTCCAAATATATACTGTATCGTTTTAATTATAAGATAATTCTGTTTATCAGTGTGGTTAGAGAGAAAATTTGTGTGTGTATGTGTGTGTGTCTCTTTTAAAACAGTGAACAATTTTACAGAAATCTTCTTCTCTGCTTCCTAAGACTCCACCAGAGCTCTAAGCAACATATCCAGGTACTTTACTCAATAAATATGGAAATTATCAGCTTCAGTCCAGGGAAAAGTAGGAATTCTGCAATAATGGTGCTCCAACCCTGAAACCTAGGCTCCTGGAGCTCAGAATGTGGGTACAGTGGCCGAGCCACTTTCCAGACTTGATAAGATCAGGTGAAGAGGAGGAAAGAGTGCTGAGTCCTATTCCTGACGCCGCTCTTTTCAACAAGCAGGATCTAATTAAGGAGACTCTGCACCTCTTCATCTGTTTCTCCAAGAGTTTTCTGCCTACTGCTATTAACTTTATTTTTTTTTTTTTGAGACAGAGTCTCGCTAGAGAATCAAATAGTCATGAACTAAATTCATCTAAAAATTAGAGTACAGTGGCATCATCATAGCTCACAGCAATCTCAAATTCCTGGGCTCAAGAGATCCTCCTGCTTCAGCCTCTGGAGTAGCTGAGACTAGAGGTGTGTGCTACCATACCCAGCTAATTTTTCTATTTTTTTGTAGAGACAGGGTCTCACTCTTGCTCAGGCTGGTCTCAAACTCCTGGCCTCAAGTAATCCTCCCATCTTAACCTCCCAAAGTGCTAGGATTACAGGTGTGAGCCACTGCACCTGACCTGCTATTAACTTCCGTTTGAAACTGTGGGCTAAATTTGGGCTTCATTGTTCCTCTTTAGGATAGAGTATGCACGATGGAAAGCAAGCGTAGGAGCACAAATGGGAGCGATCTTGTTAGAATATAAGCTCCTTATGGGGAGAAACATATTGTGTGGTCTAGGCAACCACTTAGGAGTATTTAATCATGTATTTTACTCCTGGTTCTTAATTTATGGAGAGGAACGTGATCAAGTATTTGTTGTGCAAATGTATTCCAGATATCTTAGAGGCTAAAAATGAGAAGACATAGTTTCCATCCTAAAAGACCTAAAGTCAAGTTGGGAAGACAAGAAAATAAAGATGTGAAGAGTTTATTAAATAACAACACAAGGTTAATTAATAAGACAACAACAAAAGACAAGTCATGAAGCAATGCATTTTTAATTTTTAGAGGAATTGCACAGCTAATACTTGAAGAGAACATAGAGATTACTTCAAGCTGTGGTGGAAATGAAAACTTTCATGAGGAAGGTAGGACTTAAACTGGGCCTTAAACTTTGGGTTAGATCTAGATAATAATCAGAGCTTACTATGTACCCAGCAACATGTTATGTGCTTCAAATACAATATCTCATTTAATTGTCGTAAAAACTGTGATAGGATTGATATTATTGTCTCCATTTTACAGAAGAGAAAACTAAGGCTCATTAAGGTTATGTAATGTTATCCATGGTCAGGACTCAAACCCAAGTCTAGCTCTGAAGCCCATATCCCCGTTACATATTGCACAGCTATTTGATACTCTGCAAAGGTTTTAGCAAATCTCAGAGATGGAAATGCATGGTGGCTGGGTGCACTGAATATACGGGTCCGGCATGGCCAAGAGGCCAGTTGGAGCCCTCAAGATTGAAATTTCTGGAGAACAGAGTGCTACAACTGAACAGATAGTTGGAGTGAGCCTTACCTATATTCACCAAATTGTAAATGGTGGGTATTACTGTGGACTTGAATTATGAAGGACTTAACTGTTTCACTCAAAATATTTCCCACTTCCTGTTCTCTCTGAGATTCAGCAGTACTGAATTCCTGTTTAAGAAAAATGCCAGACCTCCAGAACTCTTCATTCTGAACCTGGGATAATCTACATATTATTTTGCATACGTTTGCATATCAGGTTCAAGAGCTCCCCCTTGCCTTGGTTATATGATGTTAATTAATTGACTAGTGCAACCTCCAGCAGCTTTCCCCTCCTTTTCCTCCCCTGCCTGAGGCCCACCCAAGGTGCAGGTGTTTCACTCCAGAGAAAAAGAGGGGCCATTCTGGCAGAAAACAGTTGACACGGCTACTTATCAGCCCAGCTCTGAGGCTTTGGAGGAGAGAGTCTGCCCCACCTTGTCGGGAAGAATGACAGTGAGCACCTGGCCCCATGATCCCTGCCCACCCTCCCTGCAGTTCAGAGGCAGAGAGGAGGTGTCCAGAAGCCCTTGGACTTTAAATAACAACTTGGGAGAGGAAGAGGGTGGGGGAGGAAAGTAGCCTTGGATTACCTGCAGAGAAGAAGGAAGAGCTAAAGATAGCATAGAAAATAAGAAAATCACAGCCAGACTGGGCTTCGGGTAAGACTTTCAACTGTTTTTCCTTCTCTTTGTTCTTCAGTCGGTTAAAAATGATGGTACCCAAAGCCCCACAGTATCATGGTAAATGGACCCCCTTACCTGGAAGGGAAATGCAGGCTCCCCTGCCTGCAGCTGGGGAAAAGAGCAGTCTCCCAGGCCCGCAAGACTCCCACAATCAGCTTCCAAATGCCTTAGGAGCATTTCTTACAATGCTTTCTTACACGCTGTAGAAAACCCCACCCAAGTTCCCTTTCCTGCTGTCACCTTGATCCAACCACCTGCACAACCCAATGTGACAATCGCATCCTTTCATACCTATTTCCCGGAACTGACAAAAGCCTGGATTCCTAGTTCTTACAAAGTCAGGCATGAGTATCCCAGCACAGGGTTACCTCAAAGCTGGACAAGCGTCATCCTTTCAGCACCTGCAATGCCTCCCAACTCAGCTTCTCTTTGGAGAGGTGAGAATGACTTCAGTCCAAGTGTTACCTCTCCCTGAGCTCAGAAAATGGAATGCTCGGAATAGTGACATAATTTCAGCAAAGAGGCGGTGGCAATGCAGGGGACAGGAGGACCTTCCTTTCACCCCTGAAATGACATCACAACTGTGGATCACCATAAGGCCGATCTTGAAGACAAACCAGCTTTAATTATTTTAAGACATTTTGAAAAAAAAGAAATGCTTGCACAATAATCTGCAGCCCTGAGTCATAAAGGATTAGTAGAAAAATTATTGAAACCGATATTTCTGAGGAATCACATTTAAATATGAGCAATAAAAATAAAATCCTAAGCCCCCCAACCAACTGAACAGACGCCCTCTTGGCCAAGAGGACCCCAGAGAAACCTTAAAAACAGAGTTCTCAGCCATGACCAGATGGGAGGTCAAACATGCCTTATTATACCCTCTCCCTCGATACCTGTCATTAGACTTTCTTTCCTGAGACTTAAACAGAAACGGCCCTTTCAGAAAACTTGCTCCACCACTGATTTCAACCAATTGCCTGACACTGCAGCCAGACTCCCCTCCCTTTCTGCAGTTTCGATACAACAACCGACTAGCATTCCTTCCTGGTAAGAGACCACCGACCATGGACTGGTTCTGGCTGATTTACAGAGGCCGCACACAAGATGCCCTGTGTCCTTTGCTTCACTTTTTAATGTATAGAGCCTAATTTTACCACATTTAAATGTTAAGCCTCCACCCCAAAGTGAACAAGGGATGTATGTAATATGCATGTTTGCCGACTATGCATGTGTGCCTCTTCATGAATATTCATAGCTCCTCCTGCAACCTGCTAAATATGTATACTTAGCCAACCCTTTCAGCATAAATTCCTGTCTCATCCTTCCTTTTTCCAAGTGCCTGCTTTCGGTTTCTGGCAGAAATCACACTTCCCAGGCTGGAGGGTACGTGGCCAGCCTGCAGACTGCAACCCTTTATGAGAAATAAAGCTCTCCTTTCCAAATTTATAGGTCTCTTGATTTGAATTTGACAAGTATTTGTCTTTTGGCACATCTGTGTCAGAGCATGCTTAGTCTGGGTTCCTTGAGTTGAAAATTAAACTATATCTGTGGTGTCAGGCAAAGAGTCAACAGGATAGCCATTATCTGTAAAACTGAAAAACTTGCAAAGCCAGAAATGAACAACTATAAAAACACATCTCTTCCTTAAAAATAAATAAGTGCCATCATTTGCACAAACCATTGCCACTTATTACCTAATTAATATACAACAAAACAATTACCGTGACTATTAGCAAATGCCAGATTAACTTTTAACATGTATTTAGTACAACCCCAAAATATTTACATAATTGTAGTGGAACAAAATTATCATTGATATTTTTAGCCTTTCTCTTCCCCCTATCGCAAAAGCATATTCTAACTTCCCTGACTCAGTTTCTTCCCCTTCTTTTGTTTTAAGGAGGGTTCTGCCATTGCCAGGTCTGTTCTTTGGGACTTTGGTGAACAGAATTTGGTGGGGGCGGGGGGTGGAGGAGGGAGGTGGGAAATAGCAAGGGACAGAAGGAATAGAGACACCAAGGCTAGACCTCAGGGAGATGGTTTTTCAGAAAGTTTTAAAAAGAGTCATTCCAGAGAATCAAGGAAAGTGAGAGAATTGATAAGATAGAAAAGGCAAACGTTTAGAAATGTTTCTGTGGACTTTGTATCCAATTCATGATGGATACAAAATTTATAAGAACTAGAGATATTATAAAATTGCCTTTTGGCTATTTCTTTGACTACAACTGTGAGACAGGACCACACGTGATCACTGCTTCAATAGGTTGCGTGTGCTAATCCTTCTTAGCTCATACTTAAAACTTGAAGAGAAACTGGAACTCTTAAAAAGAAATTGGAAGAGAAACTGTTCGATGGCTGCAATCTCTACCCCTTACTCCCACCTCCATCAACCAAGAGCCTTGAAATGCTAGTATCTTCTTTCCTGCATAGACATTGGATGGAGTATTGTGTTTGCATATACAGCTAGTTATGTCACTTTGTGAGAGCAAACTAAATTAATGGCAATAGACCAATGTTCTCAGAGTGATTTGGATTTTCAGCTTCCCTCCCAAAGTGGCTGTGAAGAGTAAGTGAAATAATGCAAAGTGTTTATAAACTGCAAAGAACTGTATGACTGTGACATCCTGGCAATTGATCGTGGATGTCAAACTGCAAAAAGATACAGGGGCCTGAAGCAACAATCATTCTAGTTCAGACTTCTATCGAAGCTTCAAGAAAATAGAAGCAAATATATTCCGTCTAGGTAAACCTCTGGGATCCCATTGCTTTTAAATCTGGGAGGAAATCTGACTTAAGCCCCATCCTATGTAAGGGAAGATTTTTGGCTGATTCCCAGGGGTCTTACATGGTCACCTCTTGCTCAGATTTCCTGTCCCAGCGATCTCCCAAACTGTCACATTTCCACTTCTGTGGCCACCCTCTTCTTTCTGTCCTGTACCAGATGAATGTACCTTTGCCCGTTAAACCTCCAAAGCATCACCCACACTAAAGCTGCTGTGTATTGCAAGCAAATTTTTACTAAAGGTTGGGGATTACAGACAAGAGTTCTATCACAGCACACAAACAACTTAAAACGAGAGCTTCTAGCCCATCCCCACCCCAGGGTCTCCCTCAATGGAGGCTGGTCCTCCTTCGCATCCCACTTCCCATCAAATGGCTTCCGTCTGGGGATCACACCCCCTCCTCCCAGCTACTTTTCTGTGTTCTCTCACTTGTATTATGCATAGTATTTCTGATCTCCTTTTGCCTTCTCTCCTTTCCAAATCATTCCCTAGAGCTGGGGGAGTGGGATGGGGAGGCCTCATCTTTCACACCAAATAGGCCATTAGGGTATTTTCCTAAACATTCACATGTGACTATGCCACTGGCCTCGCATGGCAAACCAGCTGCAGTCCTCGGTTCCTGTTTTCAATAGAGATTTTTTTCTTCCTGTTCCAATATGTATGTGCTGGTGAAGGAGAGGGAAGGGTTTAAGGAGATTTTCTTGAATTATCCAGACTATTCCTTCCACTTAGTGCTCGATTTTACATGGCTGGCAAGAGCCTGAGTACGCTTCATCCTTCCTGCTGTTTTCCATGTCTGTGTAATGAGAGAACAGCTGATCCCTGGTTTGTAAAAATCCAGCAAAATAGCCAATAGCTTAAAATGTGCAAATTGAAGTTATTACACTGGCCCAGATCGGGTCAATGGCCAATTAAGTGGCTCTGTAGTGGCATACAGCATACTCACGTGAGGATCCCTCATCTGCAAAATCAACTGGGAGGGAATAAATGTGGATCAGCTGAGATCCAGTTAGACTCATTTCTTGACTATTAACTTCAAGAGTCAGGACATATGGTCCTTGGTTTTTATTTTTAAGTGATTTTAAAAAAATCATGAAGAGAGTCCCAAAACAATAGATGCTGGTGTGGATGCAGAGAACAAGGAACACTTAAACACTGGTGGTGGGACTGCAAACTCGTACAACCTCTATGGAAAGGAGTATGGAGATACCTCAAAGAACTAAAAGTAGACCTACCATTTGATCCAGAAATTCTACTATTGGGCATTTATGCAAAGGGAAAAAGACACAATGTTTATTGCTGCACAATTCACAATCACAAAGATGTGGAATCAACCCAAGTGCCCAATAATTCATGAGTGGATTAATAAAATGTGGTATATGTATACCAAGGAGTACTACTCACCCATAAAAAATGAATTAATGTCTTTTGCAACAATCTGGATGGAACTGGAGACCATTCTCCTAAGTGAAGTATCTAAAGAATGGAAAAACAAATACCACATGAACTCACTATTAAGTTGGAACTAACTTATTAGCATTCATGTGCACAGATGGAAGTAAACCTCAACAGAAATCATGCAGGTGGGAGAGTGGGAGGGGAGAGGAGGGGCTGGGTGAAATCATACCTAACGGGTACAATGTACACTATCTGGGTGATGGGCACACTTATAACCTTGACTCAAGCAATACAAAAGCAATCCATGTAACCAAAACATTTGTACCCTCATAATATTCTGAAATAAAAATAAAACAAAATAAAATAGAATTGCATTTGAAAAATAAAAGAATTATGGTATGGGGGGAAGAATAATAGCAGATCTGAGTTGAAATGTGAGCACTGCCTCCTAGCATGAAGAACTTGGGTATTTCCTCCGAAAACTGCCTGAAATCATTTCTGGAAGAAGATAGAAGACGGATGCGTTATAGCCTCACCAGGTTCATCGCCCACTGCTCAAGAGGAAGCCTACACACTGATACAGCAGGGATTGCAGCTGAGAAAGAGTTTAATGTTGCAGGCAGCATGTGAGGAGACAGAAGGAAGCTCTCAAATCCATCTCCCTGAGAATTTGGGAGAAAGGGTTTTAAGGATAGTTTGGTGGGCAAAGTGATAGGCAATTGGGTCTACTGATTGGCTGGGTTTGGGGTGGAAACATAGGGGTATAGAAATTGTCTTCTTGTGCCGAGTCAGTTCTTTGGTGGGGTTCACAAGACCAATTGAATCAGTTCTTCAGTATGGACCACTGGTTTGGGTGGGTTAGCCTTCCACTTTCCACCTGAATGCAGAGCCTGGAAGATAGCTCAAAAACTAGCCTTAGGTTTCACAAGAGTGGTGTTATCTATGGGAGTAATTAAGAAAGTTAAGAATCTTTATGACCATCAGCTGTGTGACTCCTGAGTAGCAATTATAGGAAAGCAAACTAGGAGACAATGGCTGGTTATATACAGATTTTAATTATGCCTATACCTTTGCAGAGTTCAGGCCCCCACTACAGTTTATACCTTGTGGCTTTTTATTAATTTTATAAAAGGTGGTTTCGGATGGATGGCTGAGTGGGTGGGCATTACTCTGTAACAGAGAGATAATAAGGCCCACCCAGCCTGTTTACAGGGGTTATTGAAAATCTAAAAGAGCTTGGTGTTACTGTGGGCTGCCTTTTTTTTCTTCTACCAGAGGAGACACTAATGCTAAATTGTTCTGGGAGCACAGATACCTGTGCATTTCTAAAGGGCTGCTACTAAGGGAAGTTCCGTAGTTGCAGACACCTCTCAGGAACAAGGCAAAGGAAGAGCAAACAATCTCTCCTCACTGCCCTGCTAGTTCCTGCCCCCACTGCACCCCCTTCCATATTTCACATTTGCCATCCTCATTTCCCACCCTGTCCTTTTGTATCCTAAAGCGGTACTTGTGAAGGGCTCTGTGACCACTCCAACTACTTCCTTTGAGGATGATAACGCGGCAGCCGAAGCTTCATTATTATGCTAATCAAGCTTGGTCTGAGCTGCTTTCATAACTGCCACATTAAAGCGTCCCACAGAGGAGAAGCCTCCAGAGTGATTTGCATTGCACTGGGTGAATATTAATGAAGGATGAGTCCGGAGGAATTGTCCTGGAACCTGGCGCTCAGGTAAAGGGGTCCAGCTTTCACTGCCACAAATAAATAAATGAGTAAACAACCAAATAAACAAGCAGATTATAAAACACATATGAAAAGGAGCAAGTCTTCAGAGGAGGGAAAAGAGAAGGAGATTCCTGCACAGTACAAACATCTTCATTGTATTGTGAGCACTGCTGTTACCAAGCCAAGGATCATTGTCCCTACTTTAGAGACAAGGAACTTAAGCCTCATACTCGTGAAGAGACTTATTCAGGGCCTTCCCATTCCTCGATGACATGGCTTTACCCCATGTCGACACGCAGACTAGCCGGTGGCAAAGCTGGGGAACCAAGCTAAGCCAAACTGCTGAAAGTAAGAAACTAGAAGGTGACAGGGCAGAGATTTGAGTTAAGTTGGATGGCTTCAAATTGTGAGCCTCAGAAACAGAACGAGTACACAGCTGTCTTATATCTCAATGAAAAGCTACCATAAACAACCCTCCCTGCTTGACTTGGCTGCTTTTAAGTGGCGTCCCATGGAACAGGAAAAGGAGGAAGACCTGCAGATCCCAGAGGCATCTCTGGACAACTCGGAGTGAGTAAAACAGGAACGGCCCTATACTGGCAGCAGGGGGCGGGGGGCACAAGGTGAATCTCCCTTCTTAGCTCTAAATCAGGAAGCTGGGCTAGAGGAGGAAGTCTATGCATCTCTTGGTCCCTCCATACCAGGGGCCCGTCAGGGGAGTTCCATGAGCAGCCCATTTCAGTAGCTCTCTCACTTCCTAAAGGGTTCCCAGTTCTTTCTGCTTCTAGTCCAAATAAGAAGAAATCCTGAGTAAAGCATTGCTGGCTTCTGCTCTCATGAGTTAGAAATGACTATGACATTCCATATCTTTCTCACTGAGAAGTCTGTGGCCCTTAAAACTTTCCAATCAAACATGAACACCCCTCTTTTATATGAGATACATGGTTAAATCCTTCCAACTAGCAAAATAAAGACTCTGGCATGTGATATGCTACCCAAGGTCATTCCCAGCCCCCTTCTTTTTTGCTGGCAGATGTCTGAGTAATCTCCAGATGTCTGCAGCAACCCTCCCTTCCTCCCCTATGTCTTCAGCCAAGGACACTCCCCTTCCATCCCAAGAGTAAATGTTAAATGTTGATTCATGTAAGTCGATCATGCTGATTCCATTCACTTGCTAGTGATAGATCTAGCCCCAGCATGTGATGTAACCATGACCCAGGAGATATAAGGAGAAGACTGCTGTGGGTCATTGGGAAAGTTTGCAGTGTTCTAAAAAGGGGACACAAGCCAGGGATTTTGCCATCTGCCTGCATTTGAATGTATATATTTGAGCTGTGGATGCCACAAGTAAAACTAATCATATAGATAAAGCCAAGAGAATTATGGAATGCCAACAGGAGCCTGACGTCCCTGAGATGCTAAATTTACCAACTCTGGAACTACCTACTATAGTCCCTTTGTTATGGTAGAATATAGAATTTTTAGGATTGTTTAGGCCATTTTTATCTAGATGTCCTGACACTTGCAAACAAAATTGTCCTGATATCAAGCCAAGGATCATTGTCCCTATTTTAGAGACAAGGAACTTAAGCCTCACGCTTGTGAAGAGACTTATTCAGGGCTTTCCCATTCCTTGATGACATGGCTTTACCCCATTTCAACATGCAAACTAGCTGGTGGTAGCTTGTTTTTTTAGAATAGAATCTCAATTTTGTTTGGGTAACCTATACCCCTAGTAGACTATGTGATTAGCTAAACTAATGCTGGTAGTTCCATTTCCTTACCAGGGATTGGTCTAGGGTGAAAATGTGACCCAAATCTGCCAATGAAATGGGAGTGGAGGTCTACTGGAGACTTCTAGGAAAGTTTTCTTACTTTATGAGGGGAAAAAAAGACACAAGGACGAGAGGTTTCTCTTTCCCTGCTGAATGTCCTCATGCTTGGATGTCACATGCATGGAACTGCAGCAGCCATCTAGCCACCACGAGGGACACTGGTCTGAGGACCAAGTTAATGTGCCGAGGTTGGTGAATCCTTATTGTTAAAGAAATTTCAAGTTAGGTTTTCAATCACATGGCCATGTAATGATGAGCTTTAGCCTTACAGTTTAGGAATGGATTACTTGTTATCTATCCAGTCACTGTCTCAACGCACTCTTGAGTGGGAGAGGAAGGGGTAGTATAGCAGCCAGATAAAAGGAACTTATATACACTCATATTCCTATCATATCTAGGCCACAGGAGTAGTGAGTGCCAATTAAGGATGTACCATTAATACTTGTGGCAATTACAAATTACTGTGGAGCTTGTGAGTTTTTATTTTATTATGACTTCTGTTTTCTTTTTAATTTAATCATCACTAAATTTTTTATAAGGAAGAAGAAAAGCAAGGACAGATTAAGAAAGCCTGTAAAATGCATAACATCTTTAAAAGATGGATTTCATTACTCACAGGCTTGTAAAATGCTTTCATGAATATCAAGTCTCTTCACACTTCTCCCCCACCAAATAAAAGAAAAGAAAATGAGAAAAAGGAAATGGTTGTGGTTCTATCTGCTTTATTTTTCTGCAGAATTGTTTGAATTCTGTGAAAACCTAGGTGGACTCATTGGCATGTATATTGTGAGTGACCATCATCTAGGGTGGGTGTTGGGGCCGAACGTGGTCAAAGACCACTGCCCCGGCCTGGAGTCAAATGATCAATCCAGCCTTGGCTGCTACCTATTGGGTTCTTGCTAGAAGGACCAAATGCTTCCAGCCTGTGCAGTCAGCTGAGGAAATTATCATCTGAATTATTATAACGAGAGCTTGAGTAGCTGCCATTGATCAACAGATACAATTATTCCAGATAGATATAATCAGCTCAGCAAAAAATATATTTTGTGATCCTTCATCTTCTTTTCCAAACAGACAAAAATATCACCTTCACACAACAGTTTGATCATCATGTGGACTAAATTGACTAATGTTGTTCTTGTCTGTAGAGGCTTGTATAGTCAATTCCTAGGTCATAAAAGGGATCTAATACAGAAAAAAATACATATGTGGATGTGTGTGTGTATGTATGACAGAGAGAGAGAAACTGCCTTAGAAGCCAAGGAGTTTATTCTTTTGAGAAACAATGCAGTAGAGTGCAAAGAGCATTCATCTACGACCAAAAGAACCATTGTGGTTCTGATTTTGTCAGTAAGCAATGACGTGTCTTGGGCAAGTCACTTTGCCTCTCCTGATCTCACGGCCCTGTCTTGTGGCTTCCAAAAAGATATGTCCAAGTCCTGATCCTGGCACCTGAGAATGTGACCTTATTTGGAAATAGGGTCTTTGCAGATGTAATGAAGTTAAGGATCTCAAGATCAAACCTGGGTTCAGGATGGGCTCTGAATCCAATGATTGGTGTCTTATAAAAGAAAGAAGAGAGACATGGACACAGAGACAGAGAGGGGAAGACAGACACAGAGATTGGAGTGATAAGTCTACAAGCCAAGGGATGCCAAGGATTGCCAGTAGCCACCAGAAGCTAAGACAGAGGCGTGGAACAGATTTTCCATCAGAGCCTCCAACAGGAGCCAACCCTGCTGACACCTCGATTTCAGACTCCTCACCTCCAGAACTGTGAGAGAATAACTTTCTGTTGTTTTTAGCCACCCAGTTTATGGGACTTTGTTATGGCAGCCCCAAGAAACTAATGCAGATTTTCCAGTTCTGAGATTACACCTGAAAACATTGGCTTGATTAGAAGTAGCTCTCTTCATTTGTGATTCAATCTATGATTTTGGGTGGAATTGCAGGGAAATTAAGTGTACATAAAAAGTAAAGACATTTGAATTCTTTATTTTGGAATTAGAGTGATAAATGACCTCAAATTCTCTCAAAGTCTTCTCTTTTTTTCATCTGGATAGAACATGAAAACACCCAAGAAAGGGCTATTTTAAAAATATGTTCAGCCTGTCAAAAATAAAAGTGATATAAATCTAAGAGGAAGATCTGTAATTTGACCAGGACAATTGGAGCCTGTGTTTACACTGTGATGAGATTCTAATAAAACCCCATCTTGTCGGGATGGGGAGAAATAAAGAAAGCAAAAGGGGTGCTTATTTCAGCAAGACTGTTTTGTCTTTGGAAGTTTCTCCTAAAGCTTGAAGCTTATAACTCAAGAATGAATCTTGTATTCAAGTTGATGGACAGCTGGACACAAATACACCACTGCATTCATTCATCCATCCACTTATTCATTCATTCAACAAGTACACATTGAACCTTCATCGTACACCAGGAGCTGAGCTGTCGCCAGAGATACACTGGAGACCAGAGCAGACGAGCCCCTGGCCTCTTGAGTCAGAATCTACAGGAGGCGAGGGGTGCAGGAGGCAAGGGGAGACAGAAAATAAGCAAGTAAACTGACAAATATACAACTGCAAATTGTGATCAGTTCTATTAGTAAACAGTACAGGGTCAGATGATGATATCAGGGCATCTGAGGCAGGGGAGAGCCTCTCCATGGATGGAGTATTTAACCCTATAATATTTAAGATCTGAAGATGCAAAAGAGCCACCCAGACAAACACAAGGTGCAGGGAGGGGGCATTCTAGATAAAGGGAGCCACATCTAAAAGCCCAGCATGAGAGAAAGAAGCCAGGGTGTCCAAGGAACTGAAAGGTAGCCAGTGTGGATAGTATAGCAGTGGGGGAAGAGAGGTTCAAAATGACCCTAGAGAAATAAACAGATCTTGCAGGCACTTCAAGGCAATGATAACATGTCTTGGGTTTTATTAAATGTGCAATAGGAAGCTGATGAAATGCTTTTGGCAATTATGTTTAAAACAAACAAAAAACATATCATGGAGGCTATTTAGAGAACACATTGGAAAGGGTCAGGAATAAGAATAGGGGGGTATTAGGTCCCAGCTGTAATCCAGGACAGAAATGACAGGGCCTGGACAAGGTGGTAACGACGCAGGTAGACAGAAGGGGATGGATTCAGAGACATCTCCACTAAGAGGCAGCTGGGAGTGGTTTGCTTCCAACCACTGTGCATTCATTTGCGGGGCAGTCAGACTGTCCTCTGGGTGAAATCACCAAAGACAGAGGTCCAAGCAGTTAATCCTTAATATACTTTTAATCCAAATAGCCAGAGGGGAGGGAGAAAAGTTCATATATGGCAACACTTGGAATATGAACCTGGATTCATTCTGGAATTTTAAAGGAAACCCAAATTATTGCCTTATACGTTGAGATTATTGTCCCATTTCAGAGACCTGGGCTTAATATCAGTAGCTACCAAAGAGGTCAAGGCAAACTAAATTGGCATTTAAAAGACAAGGATGGTAAAGCTGTCCTGCCAGGATGTTCCAAGAAGCACCACCAGATATGTGGGAGTAGAAACCAGGGAATGGGAGGAACAGTCACAGAAATAAGGGAGCTTAACCTGAAATGAGAATGCTCTGGGGATACCGCCCAAGTGCCTTAGCATTTTTTAAGAACTCTGAGCGAGAAGAGTCCAGTTCTGGGTAGCTGTCAAGTGCAGACGTCTGACCCACATTGGAAGTCGCAAGAGGCAACTAAATGAAGAGGAGTTTTTTTACCATCAGGCAACCGCAATGAGCTGGTGCTGCCCTAGAGTGGTGGGTTCCTCCTCCCCAGGGCTATTTAGGCAGACGGGGGAATACTGAACACTGCCCGCCAGGAATTTGGTAGGATTCGTATATCTGGTATGGGCTAGATGGTCTCTAAGGGCCTATTAATCTTCCTTTTAGCAGCTGTTCCTGTGTATGATCCCAGAGGACCACAGGTTGGAAGAAGATCCATTCCTTCGAAACATTCCTCAGCCTTTTGAAAGAAGATCGTCCAAGACCAAATTTTTTCTTTCTTCTCCTGAGCAGTGTATCAGCTGATGCTGCAGATCCCCGTAATATAAACAAAGCTTCTGCCAAAGAACTTGGCAATATCTTGGCCTCTCAATCATTCCTTTCAACCGGTTCCGCTGCCTAGTGGAACTGGGACTCTCGCCCGTGTCTGCGTGGCTGCCTCTCTAACCTCGCCATGTGAGCAACCACAAACACTTGTCCTGTTACAGTGCCTTTCTCCAAATGATGCTAAGCTGGGCCGTGCTCCTGGTGCACATGTGAAGCATCATTAAATATCATGACAGGATGTGAGCAAAACATCAGGAGCCTTCAGGGATCAAAGAAGCCCAACACAGTTGAAAAGCAGCTCTTTAATAGAGGGGTGGGAGCAGGAAGTTTCCCTTTGTTAAACAGCAGTCCTAATGACTTCTCCCTGCTTTCCTCATAAAGGCTCCCTAATTATGTCACATTCGTCTGCACCTCACACTCATGGCCCCCTTAGTGTCTGGGTCCCCTACTGTCAACCTTGCAGACCCTCGAGGTCATAAAAGCCAGAGTCGTCTGCTGCTGGAGAGCTGGTTTTGTAAGCTAGCTTTTCTGGCTTTGAACATACAAACAAACTCTCATATTTTAGCAGTGAAATTAGGGAATGAGGAATAACAGTCCTTCTTCAAATGAATCCTTGTTTGTTTCCTCTTCTCACAGTCTTGTGGGACCATCACACTGATCGTCAAGATGAAAGATGGCATCTCATTTCCAGAGAGCTGCAGAGACCCAAACTGTATCTTAGCAGTGGGCAGACCATGCATATAAGTTTTCATCTCAGCTCATACCACGACTGAAGCTAACTGGACTCCTGGCAGTCTCATGGGTGACACAGCAGTCCTTGAAGGCAACCAAGGTGGCCAGACCAGCCACACCGCTTCCTCAATAACCTCCTCTTCCAGGTCCCCAAAGAGCACCCACTATCTGGGCCACTCATTTTGATACTTAATCAGATATGTCTTTGACCTATGGTTCGTCTATTCTTGCACGCATCTATCTCTCCCCAACTTGATCCAAAGCGACGCAGGAGGGTCGGTTTAGGTTGGGTTTTAGTACACCTCTGTTGTCTCCAAAAGGGGCTTATGCAAATAGCAGATAACAAATGAATAAATGGGTAAATGGTTGGTCGGACAGATGGAAGAAAACAGGGAATGCCATTACTCACCATTTTAAGACGTGAATCCCCCGCCTCCCAAGTGGGCTCTGTGGTTGCTTTGATCACATCTGCCATATCTGAACCTCAGTTCAGAGGGGCCCTCGCCTTAGGTTAATTTCTATCACAGGAAACTTTTCTATCTAGTACCTAGTCCTGCACACTGCAGCAACTCATGAATATTCCAACATCATAAATCTGAACTCTGGCCTTTGGAAAAGGCATGAAAAACCTCCCTGGTAGAATTTTTTTTTTTAACTCTTATGTAGCTATTTCTCCGGGCCCCCTTGTGGCCCATGGCTGCCCAGTGTTTGCCTGCCTGACTTTGGGATGGTGCTCTGTTAGGACAGTGTCATGTGGTGGACATCGCCCCCTGCAGTCAGAGAAGTCTAAGTTTAGAACCTGACGCTGCCACTTTTTAGTTGTGGGGCTTTACACGGAATACGTGACAACCTCTCCGAGCCTCAATTTCCTTCTCTGCAAATTAACTTTTCTCACTCGGCTGTTGTGAAGGTTTGAGGAGACGGTGCATGTACGGTCTAGCATGCAGCAATTTGCTCAACAGCCACTATTATTACTATTCCCCGGTGGTACAGCTTGTTCTGCAGGATTCACAGTGACTAAAGTGGGTATCCGTCTACAAAAAATGCACCCAAAGCACAAACACTTCATACTGAAAAATACATATGCAGATAAACATTGACAAATACATCAACACAAACCCTCTAGCAAGCGTTGGGCTTTTGTGAAAATGTTAAAGAAGTGCCCAGATGCACAGTGTTATCAGGATTTGACTGTCAGTCCAAAATTGTTCTGATTTACATACCTTCATCAAGAAAACAAAACACGGTCATGAGCTCTGCCATTTCCTTCCACTTTGAGAAAGGTGAGCGAACCCCATTCTCTTCCTCCCCAACAACAAGGCAACCACGTCACCACTTCACTCTGTGGGAAGTGAGAAAGGAAGATATAACCTGATGCTGCAGGTTGTTACTGCTCCTGATTCTGCCTCAGTTTTCTCATCTGTGAAATGGGACCACGGACACCTTGCTTGGTCCTTGCATAGTTTAAAGCAAGGACGGTTTCTGGCATGAAGAAGGCCTTCAACTAATGTTTGTTGAACTGTTTCTGGTCCCAGGCAGTGGATATCATGTTTTCTGGCATTATAAAGAATTTTAAGACTTCAGTTTGTTTTGACATTCAAAAAGATGTTAGAATTCCAGCTTCCTTAGGGTAAAGTTCTGGGTAGATTGGTGGGGCGGGGGCTGTAAAAATGAAGAGGCAAGAGCATAGAAACATCTGATGCTCGGATTTGCTCCTGGGAAGAAGCCCGCTTAGGATTTTTGCTTGTTGTGTTTGACAGGTTACTGTTGTTAAGCAATCACAAAGGCACCCCAGTATGTGGTCCATTTGGGAACAATAAAAGAACTACTACAAGGGCCAGAACCTTGTCCAAGAAGAACATTTTTAGTTTCTTCTTTGAAGCCAACATAGGTTGTTGGCACTGGAACTAAGGGCTGTCTCAGTCTAGAGCTGTGTTTCATCTTGAGATGCAAATTCATCCTGCAAAGATGCTACAGTTCTTTCACGTCGGCGCAGCCTGTGCTGTGCTGCTCTGAAGCGGCACCCTCAGGGGACTCTGGGAGTCTCTCCCCCCTGCTGATGCTCCCTGTGGAGCCCAGTCGGCCTCCTAAGCCTCCCACCCATGGGGGACTTTGTGTCACTGCTTCTTGGGAAGCCTGATCAAATCCTGGCCTCCAGCTATGCCGCTATCACAAAGTCAGCACAGAACTCCAAGGGCTTTCAACCCTACTTCTCTCCCAGTGCAAGAAATCCTTCCACTGTCACTCCGCCTGCTGGTCCTACAGTCACTAAATGAACTCGTGTCTTGACGGGGAGCTCACTCCTCTGCAACAAAGACTATTCTATCGTTGAGCAGCTCTGATTGGAGATTTTTTTATTCTGAGGTGAAATATGCCACCATATAAATCCCACTTAGTTCTGCCCATTAGAACACTAAGAATGCAATCAATTAATATCTCAGAGGATCAAAGGATAATGAGTTTACACAAACCCCAATTTTTTCATTTTAATTATAAAAACCAAGTTGCAAAATCCATATGGCTCTCCTTCTTCCCTTCTCTTCCTCTCCCTTCTTTAAAAAATAGTTATTAGCTTTCTTCCTTTCTTCCTCTCTCCCTTCTTCCTTCCTTTCTTCTTCTTTTTTTTTTTTTTTTTTTTTTTTTTGCCAAAACACCATTATTAGGCAGACCTGAATGAGATGGGAGCCCTGGGGGAGGCTGACCCAAGCTGATGTCAGGGCCACACACAAGGACAGCAAAAATCAGAGAATTGAGGGATTAACCACAAAGGGGGGGTTTGAGATAATAGGGTCCAGCCTTCTTTCTACCAAAAAGGAAGGTACAAATACAGAAAGGAAGAAAACTAGAATGTACTCCATGACATTAGAATGGAATTGGAAGCATCAATATGAACTCATGATTTTTAATATATGGAAATGGATTAGATCTATATTATATGAAATAAACATAGATGTTAATTTGTGTGTGTTATACAACATGTAGTTCCTTAGCTCTACCCATTGCTAGGGCCTGAGAGCAGCAACATCCCACTAGCAATGAGCACATCTGTCACCCAAATCTTAGTTTCTAAATATAACTCTCCACTGAAAGGAGCCAGGGCTTCTTGAAGAAATGGTTAATTCCAGCGTTAGAGCAGGGAAAGTAGAAGATGAGCCTGGAACATCTTGTTCTGCCAAAAAAGTAAGGAAGTGCTTAAAGAATGATGGAGACACGTCAAAAGGATATAGAAGCCAGTTTGGATGGGCTCCCACTGGCCGAATCTGGAAAAATTAAAGCATCAACATAAATTGTAATAGTAACTGATTGCAGCCAGTGAATAAAGCAGAAACCCATAAGTCCATACACAGATATAAATTGCTAAGTGAATAGGGAGAAGGAAAGCGTTTCCTTGTAGGAGAAAGACAACTACTAAATGTAGAAGGGTCATGGCGTTAGAAATTCACCATTTGAAAAATATCATAGTAATAACTAATTCAGGCAAAAAGCAACAAGAGAGGCTACAACTCGTGGCTTAAAGTGGAGGGAGGGATGGAATTTTACACAGTATCAAATACCTCCCCACAAAACATTTATTAAATATCAGGGTGGGGTAACTTTACAGTAGAGAAATCTGCAGACACCATCTTAATCAAAGGATCAAGGTTAACACCACCAGCAATGGAACAAGTAGACCTCGTGTACCTACCACCCAATAGATTTCGATGAAAAAAATGCAGCATTCATGCTATCCTGGCTCAAAATACATAACCTGGATCTAATCAAGAAGAAACAATGGAGCAATACAAATTGAGGGAAGTTCAACAAAATAACTGTCCTGTATACTTCAAAATTTCCAAATTGATGAAAGTCAAAGAAAAATGGAAAACAGTTCCAGATTGAAAGAGTCTAGAGGGACATGACCACGGAGTGTCACATGTGACCCTGGAGTGGATCCACTGCAACAGAGGATGTTACTGGGACATTGGCAAAACCTGAGTGGGGTCTCGGGAGTTCTCTGTACTATTTTTACAAATTTCTGTAAGTTTAAAACAGTTTTAAAATAACATATTTTTTTAATTCATACAGACAGTAATCTAGAGCTTTATGAAGTTTCCCCTTAAAAAAACTCTGTCTACCTAATGACACCTAAAATTCCATCAGTCTGATTTCTACCCACTCCCATCCTCCTGCTTTCTGAACCTTAAAGTTTTGAACTTTGACAAATGCAAGTATCCCTGGGAGAGATGACACTTTAAGCCAACACTCATTTTCAATAATATTTTCCAAAGTAGTTTGCAGATCCTTGAGCTATTTGTTCAGTGATATTAAGGAAAAGAAATTTTGTGGTTAAACAAATTTGGAAAACATTGAGTTACAGAAAGTTTCTGGACTGCAGGACTCCTTGGAGCCTTCATGAAGTCGATGTGTATTTTAAATTGACCTGAGGGGAAATAGCATTTGGAGTTACCTGATCACCACATCATAGGTTCCAAAAAACACATTTTGGAAAATGTTGGCTGACAGATTCCAATCAGCAGGCAATAAAGCACTGGGAGTTTGGAGGTGTAAGATGGCCTATGTTCAAATCCTGGCTGCCCCACTTAGTAATTGTGTGGCTTGGGGCAAGTCAACTAAACCCTCTGTGCCTCAGTTTTCTCCTCTGGAAAATGGAGGTAATAAGGGTTGTTACCTTGGTGTCATGGGGAAAATTAGACATGATAATAAAGATTAAAAGTCTAGCACAGTTTTCGACACATAGAAGAACTCAGTGCATGTTTGCATGGCATGTTATTGTCAACACGTTTGAGTTGCATGGCATGTTTTTGTCACTTCTGTTTTTATTCTTTCTTGAAAGGCTGTTTGGACTGAAACAGAGCCTAAGTGGGTGGGGACATTAAAGGATGCCACCAAGGTGAGGGGAGGATGGAATGGGCAGCAAGATCTAAGAAGCCGAAGCACTCAAGACAAACTCCCCCAATGTCCCAACTTTGCGAGTATTGTTGTCTAAGCCCTCTCCCTACACATCCATCTAGACACCCCTGGGAGCCCCACTACGCTGTGGGGCAAAGACCTAGACAAGACCAGATTGCTCCATCATTCGCCCAAACCAGGGTACCCGCCTTCCCCCAGGGAAGAACAAGTAGAAGAAACATTCTGCCCTTTGGAAATAACTATTGCTCCTTTCCTCCCTGTAAATGTATTCAACTGGCCACAGGGTTGGCACCCCAACCCGCCTCTAGCCCCTTAGCCATTCCCTCCTTTGCCACAGAGAAGGAGGAGGAGGGGTTTGGAGAGTGTGGCTGCCTGCCAAATGGGGTGACCCAAGCTGTACCCCCATGCCCCAGAGTCCCCACCGAGGAGCTGACCCCAGGGGGCCATCAGCTTACCACAGACTTCACCAGCGCTTCAGAAAATGAAAAGCTTTATTAGACTTTCAAGTCCAGAACAGATGTGTCCAGACATAAATATTCAAAGGAGCCCATCTGTTAGGTAAATTGTCTTTCGATGTAATAACGGAGGGACCTTACGTTAGTGAGAGCCCATGGCTGCGAGAGCCCAGGAGAGCTGGAAATCCCGCAAGCAGATGCTCCCGGCATTCAAAGTAAAAGAAGCCTGAGCAAGGAGCCCCCCAGAGAGCGGATGCCAAGGATGGAACCGCCAACAGAGTGAAGAGGCAGGGAGAGCAAAAAGGTAACCAAATCCCCCCACTAACACCCTCTAGCTGGGTTTGGGGTTGAGGCTCTCCCTGGACTCCTACAATACGCTTCTCTCCCCGGCCGTTAGTGCCTTAGGCAAGCAATGTCACCACTCCAAGCCTGGGCTTCCTCTTTTGAAAAATTCAATTACTGGGTACCCGCTTTGTGCAATACTCTCCAACAAGCATTGTAGAGTAGAAGTAATAATAAAAAATAATGGAATCATGGATAGCGTACACTATAGAGCCTTCTATGTGCCAGGTACTGTCTCATTTAATATTCCCAGAAACGCTCTAAGGAAGATACTCTTCTGATTCCCATTTTACAGATGAGGAAACTGAGGCACAGAGAAAATAAGTGATTTTCCCACGGGGTCAAGGCTGGTAAGTGATGGGTCAGGCTCAACCACCTGCCTGTAGCACCATCCTCAACATCTCTTGCCGGGCCAGAGTCTGCCCAACAGGCTCAAGTCTTGCCTTTCCTAAGTCCTAAACAAACACACCCTCCCTCCTCAGAAGTCTTCCAGCAACTGTTAGGTACCCCACTCTTTGAACATGTTTCCAGTCTTGCACAGTTCGTTAACTCTGGGCTGTTCACTGGCAGAGGCCATGTCTTAGATACTACTAAGATATCCAAGCGCCTAACACGGGCTCAACTGCACACAAACATAGATGTGCTGTGGTTACACTGATCTTCTTCCCTCCTAGAACACATTAAGCATCATTATAATAATTACAAGCATCATCATAGTAATAAAAATTACTGTTTGTGTCAAAGAAGACTTTTCATCATAAATTATAAAATTCCAACCTAAACGGCTTTAAGTCAAAAAATTAAAAAGGGAATGTATGGGCTTAAGTAACTGAGACATTTTCTGAAAGGCCTTGGGCTAGACCAGCACAGCTGGATCCAAGTGCTCTGACAGAATCCGTCTCCTTCCTCTGGCCCTCCTCCCAGACAGGCACTGAGGATGTCATAGCAAGACGCTTCCAGCTCACTTCCCACCAATGTGGCAGCCCCAGCAGGGAGAAGCGTCCTCCTCATAGTTCCAGCAGGCTGGGGTCGGGCAGCATCTCTGAAGCAATCACTGGCACCCAGGGGCTCAGTGGTCTCATTGGCCAAGACTGGGTCCTACACCACCCCTGGGTCCCACCAGGAGGGGTGGAGAGAACAGCCCCACCGATGTGGACTGACAGTGGCAGAGGGAATTCCGAGTGCTCTTACCACAAAAAGGGTGAAGGAACACTAAGCAAGCAGACACCACAACATCAACAGCAACCAAAACCAATATCCATTCAATGGATTTGTTTGATGAGTGCTTACCATGTGCAAGGATTGGGCTAATAATTTCTACAACTGAAGATTACATCATACACATATATATATATATATATATATATACACACACACACTTTTTTTTAAAAGAACTTGGCCCAGGCTGGGTACATAGTAGGTGCTTGGTAAGTGGCAGCTACTGGCAACTAAGTAGATTCTATTAATATTGTTACCTCCATGTCACAGAAGGGGAAACTTGGCTCAAAGAGATTAAGTCCTTTGTCTCGGGCCACGTAGCTTTGAAAGGCCAGAGGTTCAAATCTTCAAAGTCTACTGACACCTACTTCTCTTCACAGTCTACCTGGGAAAACAAGCAAGACCCACCCAGCTCAGACCGAGTAGAAAGGATCCTTTCCCTGCCTTTTGTACACCCCTGTCTTACAGCACCTAAAGCTCATATTGCAACGCTTTCTTTTTTGCATTCTATGATGAATATATTTTTCACATTTCAAAGTTTCTGAAACTAAGGCTCAACATTCATTGTGTTTAACACATAAACTGCCATGAGACTTGTATTTAACTCACTCTAGGTTTGCCCCCGGAGCCATGTGAAACATATATAAAATCTTACTCGTCGATGTTCTTATTGTTACAATTAATATTGACAATTTAATTCTACAAATGTGGATTAAGTGAATAGAAGTCAATACATTTCATTTTTCTATTGATGTTTACCTTTAAATTACACTAGAAATTTTTATTCTATTTTCATAGTAAAACGCTGTGCCCCAAGGAAATTTTCTAGTTTTTTGGTGTGACAGTCAATGTGTTAATTAAAGAGGTCGTGTTTCTTCTATCCCCAAAATCTGTTTTTGAGTTAACATTGCATCTTACAATCAATTCATCTTATAGGCATGGAAATATGGCATACGTTCATAGGTCTAGACTAAACTACAAGCTCCCTGAGATGAAGCTTATTCACTTTGTGTCCTAAACACTTAGCTCGAAGTCTTTTATATGTGTATTGGCTAACCCATGTAGTATTATTCAAAGAGATATCTTTAACATTCATTCATTCAACATGTATTTATTGAGCACCTATTATGTGACAGGCATGGCATAGGAGCTAGGGATATAATGTCAAACAAACCTGCTCACAGTGTCTTTGTTGTGTCTTAGTAGGTCCAGTCACTACTCAGAAGAGCAAGGGCAGAGCGGTGCTCCATAGCTAACAACTTGTGGGCTATGAGCTAAGATGAGAAGCCAGGAGGTTGCAGAAGATGAGGGTAGCTAAATGCAAGTTTGCAAAGGTCTTGAAGCACCTGCTGAGGAGTTTAGATTAAAGGTGGGAGGCAAATGGGAGCTCCTGCTGATTTCTGAATGGACGAGTGGCAAAATCAAAATAACACTCTGAGAAAATGAGCCTAGCTGTTGGGTAGAAAATGTTCTGGGAGGGGTGAGGCTGCAGGTGAAAACACCCTCTAGGAAGAAGGCTGCTGCAGAAATCAGCATGTGAAGCCATCAGAGCCTGGACTCCGCAGGAGGCTTGACTATGTCAATGGCTCAAGAAGGTCAGATCTCAGAGACAGAATTGCCAGCCCATTCTGAGAGAGGCAGACCAAGAGAGGAATCAGTCAAAGGTGATTCTGAGGTTGAAGGCTTGGGAAGACACAATGCCCCTGGTGACGAGGGGAAGCAGAGAGGGCAGGAGGCTTAGGAAGACAGGTTTTAAGTGCCCTTGGGAGACCCAAGCAAAGAGAGAGGGTGAAGGTCAGAGCCGGAGAGGAAGAGAGGACATGAACCACATCCACTAAGTCGAGTGCATCAGTTATGGACATTCCTGTCCAGAAACCAGAGAGAAACCCCTCTCCCTCTGGGCCTGGAAAGGCAGCTCCATATCCCCTTTCTGACTCCAGAGAGGAATAAGAATAAACTCACTACTTAAATCTTTGTTTTAAGTCGAGTTGACAATTAGGCAGAAGACCCAGGCCAGGAAACGGCTAATTGACATAACCTTGAGTCGCTGCAGAAGCAGGATAATCAGTGAAGATTCATTAAGCAGGAAAATAAAAGGCACAGAGCCTGAGGTCAGACAGAGTAGAAGCTCAGCCTCCAAATTTGCATGGAAGTTTATGTCCCCTCTTGTCACGTTCTCAGAAACTTTAATTAAAGGTCTTCAGTGCTCACTTGAATTTTTGTTCATACTCTATTGCATTTTATGGGGCAGAGGTTAGGCTATAGCGGTCTTTTTGAATTTGGTGATGTTCAGGACAAATGCCTTCCAGATGTTAGAGAGGACCCGCAAGGAAATGAACTTAAGGTACTTACACGATGCCTGGCACATAGTAAGTGCTGGATAAATGTTGGGTCCTGAAAATGTCTGGCTTGTCAGAGATCAGAAAGGAACATGATCACTGGTACCTGTGCTGAAAGACACATGTGAAATCGACAAACCTTGCCTTCAGAGCCACAGACACTTCTTAAAGCCCCACTTCTCCGCTTTTCTTCCTTTGTAATGGTGACTGGACCCTTCTTGTCAAGTGCTAACGCCACCCAGCTACAGACTGGAATTGGGTTATTTACCTTGTCAGTCCGCCTCTGAATGCTCGGGGACAAAAAGAAGTGTCTCACTAAGAGTAGAGACACTGAACCCTGGTGCACTGCTGGTAGGAATGTAAAATGGTGCAGCCACTGGGGAGAACAGCGTGGCAGTTCCTCAAAAAATTAAATATAGAATTACCGCATAATCGACCAATTCCATTGCTAGGTATATACCCAAAATAATTGAAAGCAGCACTCAAACAGATATTTGTACACCCATGTTCCCAGCAGCATCATTCACAATAGCCAAAGAGTGCACACAATGCAAATGTCCATCGACAGACGAGTGGATAAACACAATTGCTATGTACACATAATGGAACACTACTCAGCCTTTAAACGGAAGGAAATTCTGACATATGCTTCAAATGGATGTGCCTTGAAGACACTATGCTAAGTTTAATAAACCAGTCACAAAAGGGCAGATATTATGTGACTCCACTTATAGGAGGCACCTGGAGTAATCAAACTCCTAGAAACAGAAAGTAAAATGGTGTTTGCCAGGGGCTGGGGGAGGGAGAATGGAGAGTTATTATTTAAAGGTGTGGAGTTTCAGTTTGGGAAGATGAAAAAGTTCCGGAGACGGATGGTGGTGATGGTTGCACAGCAATGTGAACGTACTTGATGTCACTGAACTGTACATTTAAAAATGATTAAAATGGCGAAATTTATGTGATGTGTATTTCAACACATTTTTAAAAAGTCAAAATATATAAAAGAGTAGATGGACTTAAGAGTCAAAATCTTGTTGTCCAGCTAGTAATGGGAGTGGGACTGTCCTACATTTCAGCTTTGCAAGGCGATTTCAGAGTCATGCAAAACTTGGGGTCCTCTGTTCCAACCTCTACCGAGTCCGCGACTCACCTTTGTGCACTTTCCCCCCCACAGTGGCTGCCCCCGGCCCCTGCTGGGACACTGCCTGCGCCAGGATGCTCCTCTGCCTCCAGGCAGCCGTCCAGCTTTCAAAGCACTCTCCTCCCTGTCAGTGACAGTTCTTCAGACCCCTTCCCTTTCTTTCCCACACTGCTCAACCTGCCTTTAATCAGCTTCCGGGGAGGAAACTAATTAGTCCAACCCCCCTCTGCTGTTTTCTCACAAAAAGTAGAGATTCCAACCGTTTTATAGGGGATGTGACTAGACCAGTGGGCACCTGTGTTTCTTTACACTGTCTTAAAGTGGGGAGGCCTGGGGAGCTTATGTGTCAGCCAGACTGCAAAAGCCGAGAGAAGGCGAGGTGTGTAAATGTGCCTCTGGCTTGTGGATCAAGGGCAGCGTGGGCTCCACTTTGGGGAGTGGCCTCAGCTATCCACGTAGTGGCTTCTGGAGAAGACCCTTGGAGTACGCAGAACACTCCTAGAACACAAGGCTGCCCGTGGCCGCCAAGACAAAAATGAAGACATTTGGCTGTGGAAAGGCTCCGCAAGGCTCCAGCTGCCTTGGTCAGACCCCTAGGGAGAAAAACATCAAAGGCAATGCCTGTACTGAGGGCAGAGGCACTCGCCGGGACGCCAACCTCCCTGTGATACCAGGGAGGACACCAGCCAGCTCCCCTGTCCTTCTGTAAGTGAAGCCAGCAGGCCAGGCTCACACCCCTCACCTCTGAGGACAGGCCCAAAGACTCACCACCCCTGCCCCCACCCCCATGCAGCCATGGTCAAAACAACCGGGCTGCTTTCACGCAGCACGAACTTGGAAGTTCACGGCGCTTCGAAGAACTGTTGGTTTGGGGGTAGGGAAGATGATCTGGCTTTGCCATAGACGAGAACCTAGCACCTGCAGGTGTTAGGTTTGTTCCTACTCTGGGCCTCACAAGAAAAGGATATGAGAGAAACTACTCCCACCCGCTAGTTCAGTAGGTGAGGCCCAGAGAGGGGGTGCCCAGCCCCAGCCAATGAGGGGCAGAGCGGGACTGAGCCCCAGACCTGGCTGGCTGGGTTACCTGTCTCAGTCTGAATAACTCATCTACAAACACCCCTAAAGGCTCTCTAAAGTCCCTTCACATCTGTTAGTTCTTTAAGGATAAAGGCTGAGAATTAATCTTGTTCCCTGTTCCCCGAAGTGTCTGACCCAGTGCTGAATGTGTGGTCGGAGCTCTGTGAATTCTTTCCGAATAAAAGAATCCCCACAACAAGCCCAGGAAGGACATAAGGCAGAAGAGAAAAGGGCAAAATCCACAGAAATTCCCCCAGATTCAGCCAAGGTGTGAGAGGCCCGGGGAGTTTCGAGATCAATAGAGCCTTCTTTCATTCTCCTGTGATGACATTAGATAGATAAAAGGCGTATATTCTCATGAATTCTCATTAGCTCTGGCACCATGTTTAGAGTCAGGCTAAGGTCCCTTGCAATCCTATAACTTCATGGCTCTATAATACCTGAAGTGCATGAAGCAAGGCAAACTTCCTCACCTCTCCCTTAATGTCCCCTCCTCTTCCCATCGCCCCAAGCATTGCTGGTGGCCCTTCAAACAGGAAAAGACAGGTAGTCGTATTTGCAGGTGGCGTTAAAGATGCAATGAGTTGGTTTATATATAGCTGTCCAGATGGCCACGTTCTGCTGACTGCTCCGACATGGAACTACCTTTCCCAGCAACAATAACATTCCCAAAAAGTATTAGCCACAAGATAGCTAGCTTGGTGGCTACAGATGGTCTCAGCACAGAAGCAAATTCATGTGTCTAATTCTTTGGAGAGCTGTGTTTTAGCAAGACAGATTTTCTTCTTCATCTTTATTTACACTTTCGTTCCAACTGATCTCTCTATTGTACTAATCTCTTTCCTCTCTAAAAGTCTACAGACCTCACAGGGGAAATTTTCTGTTTCCCTTCTTCTGCCTGCCTGAAGGCTTGTCAGCCTCCCACCCTGATTTGTCTTTAACACTCTCTCTGGTCCCTATAAACCAGGGCGGAACTTTTTTTACTATCAAGAGCCTCTGTCCCATGGATGAGATCAAGTGCCACACGTGCACGGTCATGTATGACTGACTTTATTGCTTCGCTTGTTTCGGAAAAATAGAAAATCTGCAACTTGCTCAGCTTTCAAATTAAGAATAGGGAACGTAAAAAAAAAAAAAAATAGGATCTGTAACCCCATAATATGCTGAAATAAAAAAAAAATAGGGAACGTGAAGCTTTATTTTCAGTAAACAGATCCCACTTCTAGCAATTATATAAGAAATGGAAGCATACATTTTGTTTTCTAATCTGACTTTCTCCTTACTTATTCACTCCATTCCAATTCCTGCAGCTATTTATATTATTCAATGGCATGTGTCTGGGTATATATCTCAAATCATTTTTACAAAGTCAAGATGTAAAATGTACATAAAGAAATTCATGTCACAAATAATATGAAAGTACTATATTTAATGTACATATGTACATACATACATATATGTATATGTACATATATATGGCCAGTGAAAGAGGAGAGGAAGGGAGGGAAAGGAAGAGAGAGGAGGAAAGACAGAAAAATAAAGAGGGAGTCAGAGAGAAAAGCAGGAAGGAAAAGGAGAAAAAGGTTGGGATGGTAGGGGCTGAGTCTCATTACCCTGTCCTTCCCTGATAGCTAACACAGGAATGCACGTGTGCACACACAAACACCATCACACATGTCTTCCCATCGGGTAAAATTCTCCCTCCCGCCAGCTGGTTCTCTGGACCTAGCAATAGGATTGCTACTAACTATCAAAGGCCTGCTGTGTGACGGGTGCTGTGCATTTATTACGTACAGTCTTCCCAACAGCTCCACGGAGTGGGAATTTTGCCTGTGAAGAAACTGGGCTCAGAGACATCACATAATTGCTAAGGTTACACTGTGGTGGCTGTGAGCTGTTTTTGTCAATCCAGCATCCATGTCCCCATCTTTGATGACAAAACCTCACTTTTCCTTTGGGAAAACACTCTCTTGGCCAATCGGCATACTCTCTCCCTCGGCCACCAAGACTGATTTAGGGGTGAACATGTGATCCCGTCCAGGCAACTCTTGAGAATTGGGTTCAAAATATTCAGAATGAAGATTTCTTTCCATTGGGATTAAAAATGAAGTAAGGCAGAAGAAGGAGGCGCTAAGTGTAGGGAAGCAGAAAGAGACTAAGCACGAGGCAAGTCTTCACACATCCCTTGAGTTTTTGCATACAGCTATGCTGCTCTTCCCATTTCAGGGAGCCAAGAAAGCACCCTCCCCTTTTTATTTTTTTCAAGTCACTTTGAATTCTGTCACTTGCAACCTAAGCAATCCTGACCACTATTCCTCATATGTGAGCCACTGATTCTGAGAAGACCTACCTGGCCACAGCACACACCCTCCCTCTCCTACCCAGGGCTGCCCAGAGCATGGTGGCTCTGGCAAGCCTGCCATCCTGCCTCAGCCCCTCACCCAGGAAATACACACACACACACACACACACACACACACACACACACACACACACACACCCCCATGCTGCCTCCCACCGGTCCCCTGGCAAATGCTGTCTCAGAGCAAAATAAAGAGTCACTGAGGCAGATTGTGGAGCTGACACATTCATGGGGAACTGAGCCATTCGAGCACACACATAATTGTGCTTGTTGATTGTCGCAGGAAAGGTGGGAATGCTGAAAAGATCATTTAGACAACTTATCTGGAAGAAATTAAAACCAAGATAAGAGTTAGATCAAGCTCAGGGTCCGAGGCTCCCCATTGCTGGCACTGAGATTTCTAAAGAGGGAAAAAGTTAACATGATTCAACTCCAATGCAGTGACACAGTTTAAAACAGGGACATGAATATAAACCTAGGATCTTAGACATGGTGGTAGCTTGTAAATCATCTGACCCAACATCACCCAAAACCCCATCCCAGTATCTCTGGGCTTTAAGCATCAACATTTGTTTGAATTGTTCCAGTGACAGGAGAATCACTACCTAATAAGGCAGTCTATTCCATTAGTGGGCAACTCTGATTGCTACAATAGCAAATTCTTTCTCAAATGATGAAAATATAACTCATTCGTAGAAGGAAAGGCAGAAGAGGAAAAAAATAAGGAACCCACAGAGGCAGGGTGATGGGGGAAATTCTGGGTCCAGATTCAGAATGGGAGAGAGAGAATTTCGGTGGCGTGAGGGGTGGAAGATACAGAGAGTTTCAGAAATGGAGAAAAGTTTAGTCTTACTATACATTAAAAATATATTTACTTCCCTTGACATTCTTTCCAGAGATACCAGCAAAATTTTAATTTAATTTAATTGCTTTTGGTTGCTGGACTGTGTTCCTCAGGGTGTGATTCTCTGCCAAGGATAGACCACATGAGGCCCAGTTTGGGGTTGAGTTATATTAATTTCAGATCTACTTCCTCGTAAATCCCACCCAGGTTATAAGGGAAGGGATGTAGAGATGAAGACGTGGAACCAATCGTGGACCTGGAGTACAGGATGGAGACCTGATTATAGAAGAGCTAGAAATGAAGTTACTACAAGCAGGGCCTGTGATCAGAGAGGGACTAACTAGAAGAATGACCGATTTGATGATGAATCATCTGAACTAATTAAACTTCCCGAGGACACCCCTGGTCCCAGCAACTGCAGGGTGAGTCACGTGTGGGGAGAGGCAAGTCATGGAGATGGGGATCCATGCA
The DNA here is from genome assembly GCA_963575035.1 of Avahi laniger. Lineage (NCBI taxonomy): Eukaryota > Metazoa > Chordata > Mammalia > Primates > Indriidae > Avahi > Avahi laniger. The sequence continues at coordinate 21,601 of CAUYSK010121538.1, read as the reverse complement.
GGTCGTTAGAGTGTAGATGTGTCACGTCACTAATTGTAAGCAACAGAAGCTGCCTCTGGTGCATTAAGCTGAAAAGTTTATTAAAGGGATAATGGACAGTTCATAGACTCTTTGAGAAGGCTGGAGAAACAGCTCTAGGCTAACTAAGCTTTCAGAAATGGCATTTAACACCATGCACCATGACACAGGACTTGCCGAGTTAAAAAACAAAGCCTGTGCCCACCACAGTGCTGCCACCAAGCCCAGAGCGCATGCACTGCTGCAACAGGCCACCCATTGCTGGGACGAGAGCCACCCACTTTTGCTCTGCAAGTTTGACTTGCAGCCACCACCGCCCTCGACAGGGAGATGCCTTTAGCCACCTTCCCCAGACAGTTGGAATCCACACTGACCCTGTGTCATTATGTTGCTCATTCATGTCTGAGCTGGGGCACTGATCTTCTGTGCTTGGGCTGAGACTTACCCCATCAGCTCTCCGGCTCTCAGGCCTTCAGACTTGGACTGAACCACACACCAGCTCTCCTGGGTCTCCAGCTTGCAGACAGCAGATCGTGGCACTTCTCGGCCTCCACAATCACGTAAGCCAATTTCTCATAATAAATCTGTCGTGTGCGTGCATGTGTTCAAAAAGTGCTGAGAATCCAAAAAGCATTAGTACCCAGCAGCTTAATTTAACAACAGCAATAAGCAAATGCAATATTTTGTTATTTCAGTTCAATTCAGAGCTTAGCAAATTAACGTGGCGTAATTTGGTTTGGGACTTACCATTGGTTTAATTAAAATCTTTTTTGCTTTCTGCATACCTAGCCCTAGACTCTTTTCCCCATTGTTCTGTATTTCATTCTGTCAATCCATTAGTAAAGTTGTAACTCCCATTTGAATCCAGCTTTTAATGTACAAATCCCTTTTGTGTTGTCATCTAATATTACCTTTGCAGCACTATGAAATGTTGAATCATTATTTATCAAGTGCTTCCCATGTGACTGCACGTGCTAACATGCCTGTGTATTCATTGTCACGGCAATTCTGTGGAGCAGGTATTAGTTTTCCATTTTACAGAGGAGAGAACTGAAGCCCAAAGAAATTGCATGACTTGCCCAAGGTCACATAGCTAGTATTTGACAGAACCAAGCTTCAAAACAAAGCTTTCTGCCTGCAAATGCAAGGTTCTTTTCATTGCACTCAGCTACCTTCTGCAAGGCAGGGCCTGCAGGGATGTGCTGGGAATGCTGACATGTGGAGGAACCTTAGAGGCCCCTCCTCCAGCTTCCTCGTTCTGTAGAGGAGGAGATTGAGACCAACAGGAGCAGGTTTCCTCCCAAAGGCCACACAGCCAGTCAGTGGCAAACTAGGAGGAGAGTCTGAGTGTGCCATTGTCCTGATCTGACGTGAGTAAGGGCCACAGAAGTTAAGTAATTGGAAGACCAGAGCCTGAGAATTAGCCAGGACAGAAACCTGCCTTGTGCTCCTCCTCATACCGCCTCAACTGCCTCCTTCGTCTCTTGGCCAGCACTGTAACTTACCGACATGGATAAAATGCTGAACGTCACAATCTGGAGCGCAGGGCAACCAGCTCGCCGTGGAGTGACATTTGATCAATAGAAAATGGAAGAAAGAAAGAGGCTGGCCATCGAACTGTCCACCCTTCATCCCTCATGTGGACAACTCTGATGTGTGTTTTCCTTCCCCAAAAAGTCCCACCTGCCAAGCAAACACACCTGCTGAATGGCCCACCACATGTGTGTTTCAATGAGGTTCATTGAGAAGCGACGGCCAGTGTAGTCAGCTTTGCACACCAGCGTTCACGGCTGCCCTTGCCTCACTTCCTCTTTCCCTCATCCTCAGTGCCCTAAGCTTGCACCTCCCAAATAGTGTCAGTACCGTAACCCTTGCCTCAGGCTCTGCTTTCTAGAGAACTCTAGAAAACTCTAGAGAACTCTAGGCTAAGACAACCAGTATCTTGACTCCCAGCTTTACTTCTTATTCCACCACCTTCCAACACCAAATGCTGTCTTCTCTCTTCTCAAAAAAATAAATAAATAAAGCATGTATATATGCTTATTTCTCCCTGACCCTGCAACCCAATTCTTTAGCCAAGCCCTTGACTGCCTCCTATGAAAGGTGACCTAATTCCCCTCGGGGTCTCATCCTCCTCCTCCAGAAGTTCACATTACTAAACCTCCAGTGGGAGTTATGAAGTCTCCTTTCCTGACTTCTTTGATATTATGATGTTCCCAAACTTACCCCCAAACTCCATGGATATCTACATTAAGAGACCCTCAACTTCAGGCCCTATTCATCATCTTTTTTTCTTTACTCCTCACCTTCTCTTCCATTCATCCCAGTCTCTCCTATTCACTCCTTACTCAATCAATTTCCCCATCACAGACTCAAAGCTTTCGCTCATGCCAATTTCTATTTTTTTTTTTTGAAGCCTGCTAAGCCTCCCTTTTTCAGCTTTTCAAACATCTCTTGAAATTTCAGCTTTGTAAAATATATTCCCTAAAAGGCATAGATGATGCCTGGTTACCTCCACTGCTCAATTTCAGGATTAATAGGTTGTGACAATCCAGACAGTGCATGCTGTACACATAGCCCATACCTGACATACCTGGTGCTTCCACAGCTCCCCAGACATACCTGTCTTAGAGAACTTACCACAGAGAATTGTAATTGTTAATGTATCTGTTTGCCAACTTAATTGTGGGCACCTTGAGTTTAAGGAGCATATCTTATATATTTTAATTTTTCTAATACCTGACACATAATAGTAACTCTTTAACATGTGTGGAGTAAATGAATGAATAGATAGAAACATTTCCTTATATGATCAATGGCTGTTGCATCAAGTTCTAAGAAATCCATTCAGATTTATTCATATTCTGGAATAGTTTTGTATCAAAAACTGCTTGAAAGATGTGAGATACCAATTAGGAATTTAAAAAGTTATTATAACCCAATGGAAAATAAGAAAACAGAGTTACATGCAATGCATCAAAATAGAAACATGCGTGGTCAGTAAGCATGGAAAGATGCCCAGCCTCACTAGCAACCAGAAAATTGTAAATTAAAATAATAACACATGATCTTTTTACCCATCAGATGGGCAGAAGTTAGAAAGAGGAAAAAATATTCAGTGTTTTCAATGATATAGGAAGAAAGTGCTCTCACTTATCATTGGTGGAGTATGAATTAGCAAAGACTTTTGGAAGGGCAATTGTACAATATCTCAAATTTTAAAATGTATTCACATTCCTTTTGAAGGAATAATTACAATTTTTAGAACCTATCCTACTGAAGGACCAGCAAAGATATATGTAAAAGGGTGATTATTAGAACACTGCTTGTAATAACAAAAATATGGAATATTTTAAATATTTGTTAATAGGGTAACAATGAATTATGAATATTTGTATTATAAAATATTAAATAAGATATAAAAGGATAAGGCAGAGCTTTTTTCATAGAGTCTGCCAAGATATGGTGTTAAGAGAGCGAGAGAAGAAGGTCACAATAATATGTATAGTATGATCCCATTTATGAGAATAGTAGTAACCTATGCGTGTATGTGCGTAAATGCAGAACAATAGACAAGACTCAAGTGTTGACGGTGGTGACCCAGGGGAAAGGAAAGGGAACCAGGAATAACAGGAGGTCATTGAATGGGAACTCATGTTTCTACATTATTTAAATTGTCTGCAGTGAGCATATGTTCATGTATTACTTTTGCAAATTAAAGAGATGACTGACTGGTGTTACGTAGAATCACCCTGTGTCAATCCTTAGATCCACGGAAAGTGGGAGCTGAAATGGCATCATCTATTCCTGGGATCTGTAAATTGCTTCCCCCAGAGTTCCACAGGCAAACCTGCAAGTGGCAGAGACCACAGTTAAACCCACTGCACATTGACGTGTACTCCCAAAAGTTCATGTTCGTGCAGTCTTCACACCAGCGCTTCTCCTGACTTTCTAACTAGAAATCTTCTGAGACTGCAAAATACACTATTAAAAACAATTGCCATTTGCAGCTTCTCATGTATATGAAACAGGACTTTCTCATCGATGTACATCCAAAATAATTTGCAGAATTAAATTTGATACTTAAGCTTGGATGGCACATGTTATCGTCATCCCGATTTTAAATGCTTACACTCATCAAAATAGCCCTCATTGTTCTCGATGACTGAGTTTACAATAGGCAAATCTATAAAATAAATTCATGCTAATAAAATTCCATTTAAGTTGTGGTCTTGTCTTAATCTGTTTGTGTTGCTATAAAGGAATACCCGAGGCTGGATAATTTATAAAGAAAAGAGGTTTATTTGTCTCACGGTTCTGCAGGCTGTAAGCAGCACAGCCAGCATCTGCATCTAAGAAGGGCCTCGAGCTGCTTCCACTCATTGCAGAAGGTGAGGGGAAACTGGCATGTAGAGATCACGTGGCAAGAGAGAAAGCGAAAGAGAAGAGGAAGGTGACAGGCTCTTTTTAAAAACCCACTCTCAGAGGAATTCTTCTGGGAACTAATAGGAAATTCACTCATTACCACAAGGACAGCACCAAGGCTTTCATGAGGGATCTGTCCCCATGATCCCTCCTCCAACACTGGGGATCAAATTTCAACATGAGGTTTGGAGGGTCAACTACGCAAGCTATAGCAGGTCCATATATCATTTTGTTTTTTAGATTTTCAGAAAGAAAAAGACAAGGTTCAAAAATCACAGCTCTAATCTAACCTGCTCATTTTTCAGATGAGAAAACTGAGCAGAAGTAAAGGGAAGTGATGACCAACATCCTACAGTTCATGAGTCAGAGACGGGCAGCCGAGCCCTGACAGAGCTCAGCACTAAGTGCTCAGTAATGACCTTCCGTGACTTCTGAGTGCCAAACTCTTTTCACACGTGTTATCTGATCTAACTTCACAGCAAGCCAGTGGTGTAGGGGCTGTGATTTTGTCAGTGAGATATATAAGGCTCCAAGCTGTCAAATAATAGGTGAAGTGGCTTGGCCCCCAGAGAGACCTCTTCTCCCAATATCCTGGATCAGATTAATATAGGAGGTGGGTAAGTGGGATGGCTTTTCTCTAGTCTAGATTATAATATCCTTGAAGACAGGCACTACATTGCCATTCCCACAAAGCTACTAATACAGTATACAGTCATGTGAAAACAGGCATTCACTAATTAGATCTCCAAGCCACAACGATCTACTCATCACCTGCTTTGTGTCTAGCCTGCATTCAGCGCAACAGTTGCATTTAAAAAGAAGATACCACCATCATTATAAAAATGTATTTGTTTGCTGCCCAAGTTGGGGCTCCTGGTTGCATAAAATGTAAACTAATTTGGTTTAACTTAAATTTAAAAAGGAGTTCATTGGAAGAATACTAGACTGGAGGGATTACAAGGAAGGCTGGAAAATATGACTCTGAAAACAGAGAAAATAACATCCAAAATCATGCCATGGCAAAAATCAGGCTACAGATGCCATGTAACACCAAAGGGCCCTACCAACAAAAGACACCATTTGCTGCTATTGCTGCTGCTGGAGGAGTTCACTATAAACTGGCCTCTGGTTTATTATAACTCTCTTCAGAATCAAAGTCTTATCAACAAGCATCTGATTGGCCAATATAGATCACAAGCCCAAGCATAACATCTGATTGGCTCTGTTGAAGTCACATGCCCAAGCATAAATATCTGATTGGCTCTGTTGAGGTCACACGCCCAAGCATAAACATCTGATTGGCTCTGTTGAAGTCACATGCCCAAACACTAACAGCCAGGAGGTTGGGAGAGGACATTTCTGCCTTCCTCTGGATTCCACTGTGGGAGATGGCACGCCTCCTTTCATGAATGAGTTATCTATTGCTGTGTAACAAATCACCCCAAAACTTAGCAGCTTAAAATAATAAACATGTATTATCTCACACTGTTTCAGAGAGTCAGGACTCTGGGAGTAGTGTAGTTGGATGGCTTTGGCTCAGAGTGTCTGATGAAGTGGCAGATAAGATACTGGCCAGGCCTACGGTTATCTAAAAGTTTGCCAGATGCTGAAGAATGCACTTCCAAGGTGGCTCGCTCACATGGCTGGCAGGTTATTGGCAGAGGTCTCAGTTCCTCGTCATGTAGACCTCTCCACTGAGCTGCTGGAGTGTGCTCATGAAATGGCAGCTGGCTTCCCCCCATGCAAGGGATCCAAGAAAGAGCCAAACAGAAGCCACAATGCCTTTTAGGACCTAACTTTATAATCACATGCCATCACTTCTGCTATATGCTATTGATCACACAGAATAACCCTGACATGATGTGGGAAGGGACTACATAAGCACACGGAGACGGAACACAGCTATCTCGGAGGCTGGATGCTCTACTTGGACTTCCTCAAAATAAGGAAAAGTGTGAATAAACTAGGCAGCCCATAACAGTCAATGTTCATTGCAAATACCTCCTAGGCACAAAGCCTGCCTTCTAGGTTGTTGACACTTCGATAGAAGAAAAAGCTAATAACATGAAATAATGTTTTCTCAGTTTAATATAAATGAGTCAAATTATATATGTTCTGGGTGACATCGTTCACTACTTTGAGTTACATGGAAAAATGGAGATAGGATAGCACTGAAGACAATTTCATAATTCTACTTGGATCTGGCCTTAGAAATAATCATTTGTACATACAAAGCTGAAATTCAAGAGAAAAACAAATGTTTCCATTTTGAATATGTTCCTAGGTGCCCTTTGTTCCTCTGGCAGCAATAACCCCAATAACTGGGAGAATACATGACCTGCCTAGGGGTTCCAAATCTTCAGAATTAAGCTCATTAGAGTCCACTTTGTGGGCTTTCATGATGGACTTTTCCACATCTGGCAGCAAATTAAAGAGAGCAAAGACACTTGAAAAGCTGGCCAGGCCCAAGGTACAGAAACAAAAAGCTTATTCTCCTTCCTTTCTCCAAATCACTCCCTTTTTAGGCATGAGAACACCCAGCTTCATCCTCTCCTGGACTTGATCGTTAGCTCGACTTGTTACTGTTTTATTTTCCCTTTCCAGTCCAAAATTTCTGTCCCGGTACTTTCCTTTTCTTTCCTTTATTCATGAATGAGGTTGCCTCTGTGCATTTCCAGAAAATAAAATAATTGGGAAAAAAAATCCAAACTTCTTCTCTGTGTTCCTATTCAATACAACCAAAGTCATTCTTGCAATTCTGAGCCAAGTGCCTAAGAGAGAATGGGGTCAGTATTACCTATTACAACATCTGGGGTTCCCGGCGAACTAGACTCCATGGCATTCCTAGCCTACTCTAAGCAGAAAACAAAACATATCTTTAAGTTTCCCAGCAAACTAATGTGCATGTGACAAGAACTGTAATCAATAAGTAACTTGATAAAGTGGATAAAAATTGACTCGGGAGGGAGTGGAACATCCTATTAAGCAAATTCAACCCAGACCACTTTCAATCAGCCGTACCAAACTGCAAAACTCAGAGACCAAAATCTCAGTGGGAGAAGCTAGATCAATATTTTAAACCGAAACTCCTTCACTTTGTACTAACAAAAAACCAGAAAATAAAAATGATAGCCTCTAAATTCAAAGACAGAAAAAAGGATGGAGAAAGCAGGGGAGGGGTAAGAAATATGTAGGTTGTAAGTTACACACAATTCCCAAGGAATAAATCTGTCTTTCCTGAACTACACAAATGCTTAAATCCACCAGCCCGGCCACAAATGAGCCTTCATGAATACTGAAAGAGGAGAAGGAAATATTCAGGTCACAAATTTATCTGATTGAAAGTCAGGAACTAAGTGAAGCCTGCAAAAGTTTGATTTCTTTTTCATTAATATTGGGGGAGGAAAGAAAATACTACAAGATGCCGGGCACAGAGGACAGAGAAGTATCGCAGGCTGCAATTTTTTTTCCAAATTGCATGAATACCATCATATAAATATTTTCATTTGTGAGGAAAGTGTGATTCTGTGTAAAAGAGTTCTCATGAATAAGTACCAAGCATTCAAAGCAGGTCTCCATTGGAATTCCAGAAGCATTTCTGCCGCCCTACCTGAGCACCAGCCTCTTCTTACCTATCCACAATAGCCAATCAAAAAAGCAATTCTCAAAATTATAGTCTGCTGAGAAGGATATCAAAGGGCTGAGTTTTGCAGCACTTTGATTGGATTCTAACTTATGGGGGCCAGCAAATGTCTGCTCGTGTAAGGTCCAGACAAAGAGATGAAAAGTAAGAAACAAAGGTGGGATGATAGTCATGGCAAATTATTTTATAGCCATCTCTCCTCCAGCCTCGTCCTCCTCGAAAAGAAATTACCTAATCAAAATGACTTCCAGTTATTTTCATTTGCAACTCAATTTATTGTGACCTTATTGAGGGTGTATTAAGCATTACAGGGTATGTGTGGGAAAAATTGCCTATGACAGGTCCCTCTCTCAAGTTGCTCCAAACTGTCCAGTGAAGTCTGGGTGAAGGAGAAGCGTCTGGTGACTCCTAGAGGACCCCTTGCAGGTGGGCAGTGGAGGCTTAGTCAGCAATCGGATGCTGTTGTTCACGCCTTAGGTGCTCGTAAGTGTGGCTGTGCAGAAATGGCAAAGGCTTGGTCGTGCCACTCGATTTGGGTGAGGTGTTTAATTTATCTGAGCCTCAGTTTCTCCATCTGTAAATGGAGATAATATTACCTACATCATGGGAATGTGGGGAAGATTAAAGGAGATATAATAGGTAGACTTCTAGGAGAGTGCCTGAAACCAAGGAGGTGCTGAGTACATGTCAGCTACACAATCTGGCAGGGACTCAAGACTGGCAGAGAGAGAACGTGAACTCGATCCTCCCACCCTCGTGTCTGGTACAAGGGCACCTGGACACAGCAAGGCAAATAAACTCCCCAGTCTGCCCTGGCCCTGTCAATTCACTTGCTCACTGCTGCAGGGCTGAGTGGAAAAAAATTGCCTCGGACTGGGGAGAAATTGGATCCAACCCTGAGAAAAATGATTGAGGCATTTCAGAAACTGAAAAATTAATGTGAATAGACAGTTTCCAAAGCCAGTTCTCCTCTTTTGTAACTGAACTAGACAGCCTGCCAGTCCTCAGGGGAGTGAAGGTCCCTGCAAAGCCCCCCACCCACCCACCCAGACTGCAGGAACATCCACGGGCAAAGAACTAGGCTAGGCACTTTGGTGGATACAAGGACAGTCAAGATGTGGTCCTGTATTCCATGGAGGCTACAAGTAAGTCAGGGAAAGGAGACAGTTACGGATTAAAAGTTATATGTCTTGTACAGCAGCGTTCAAAGCAGCACTACTCACAGTAGCCAAGAGGTAGAAGCAACACAAATGTCTAGCAACAGTATATATGTATAATGGAATATTATTCAGCCTTAAAAAGGAATGAAATTCTGACATATGCTACAATGTGGATAAGCTTTGAGGACATTATGCCAAATGAAGTAAGCCAAACACAAAAAGATAATTATTGTATGATTTCACTTATATAAATTACCTAGAACAGGAAAATTCATAAAGATAGAAAGTGGAATAGAGGTTATCATGGCCTGGAAGGAAGAAGAATGAGGAGTTATTGTATTAAACCCATGAAGGGCACATAGTTTCTATTTGGGATGATGAAAAAGTTCTGGAAATGGATAGCAGTGATGGTTGCACCATTGTGAATGTATTGACACTGAATTTATACACTCAAAAATGATTAAAAAGAAAAAACAATCCTAAAATTAGTGTGGAACCACAAATATCATGTGAATCCTGAATAGCCAAAGCAATATGGAGCAAAAAGAACAAAAGCTGGGAGGCATCACACTACCTGATTTTAGTATACACTATAGAGCTATAGTAATCAAAACAGCACAGTACTGACACGAAAACCAAACATATAGATCAATAGAACAGAATAGTGAGCCCAGAAATAAATCCACACTTCTACAGTTCACTGATCTACAAAGTTTCCAGGAACACACAATGGGGAAAGGATAATCTTCAGCAAATGGTATTGGGAAAACTGATATCTACATGCAGAAGGATGAAATCAGAGATTTATCTCACATAATACTTAAAAATCAACTCAAAGTCTATTAAAGATTTAAGCATAAGATCTGAAACTGTAAAACTGCTAGAAAAAAAATAAGAAAGCCTCTTGAACTCGGCAATGATTTTTTTTATATGAGTCCAAAAGCACAGGCAACAAAAGCAAAAATAGAAGTGGGATTCTATCAAACTAAAAAGCTTCTGCACAGCAAAGGAAACAATCAACATAGTGAAGAGACAACCTATGGAATGGGAGAAAATATTTGCAAACCATACATCTGATAAAGGGTTAACAGCCAAAATATATAAAGAACTCAACAGCAAGAAAACAAATAACTAAATTAAAAAATGGGCAAAAGGCCAGGTGCAGTGGTTCATTCCTGCTATCCCAGCACTTTGGGAGGCCAAGGAGAGAGGATCACTTGAGCCAGTAGTTCCAGGCTTCAGTGAGCTACGATCACGCCAATGCCTTTCAGCCTGGGCAACAGAGTGAGATCTGAATATACATTTCTCAGAAAAAGACATACAAATGACCAACAGGTATAAGAAAAAAATGCTTAGCATCACTAGTCATCAGGGAAATGCAAATCAAACCCACAATAAGCCGTCACCTCGCACCCATTAGAATGGCTATTATCAAAAAGGTCAAAAGATAACAAGTGTTTTCGAGGATATGGAGAAAAGGGCACCCTTGTACATTATTGGTGGGAATGTAAATTAGTACAGCCACTAGGGAAAGCAGTATGGAGGTTCCTCCAAAAATTAAAAATGGTACTACCATATGATCTGGCAATCTCACTTCTGGATATATGTCCAAAGGAAATAAAATCACTATCTTGAAGGGATATCTCCACTCCCATGTTCATTGCAGCATTATTCACAATAGCCAAGATATGAAATCAACCTAAGTATCCACCAATGAATGAACAGATAAAGAAAATGTGGAATATATAAATACACACACATGTGCACACACACTGCAAGACTATTCAGCTTAAAAAGGAAAGAAATCCTGTCATTTGCTACAACACAGATGTCCCTTGAGGACATTTTGCTAAGTAAAATAAACCAGGCCCAGAAAGACAAATACTGTCTAATTTTACTTACATATAGAACCTAAAAAATGTTGAACTCATAGAAGCAGAGAGTAGAATGGTGGTTACAGGGGTGAGGGGACTGGAGACAGATGTTGATCAAAAGGGGACACAAACTTGCAGTTAGACACGATGAACAAATGCTGGAGATCTACTGTACAACACGGTGATGATAGTTAATAATGACATATTATATACTTGGAAGTTGCTAAGAGAGTAGATCTTAAATATTCTCAACATAAAAAATGATAAGTATGTGAAGTGATGGATGTGTTAACTAGCTTGAATTAATAATTTCACAATGTTTCATATGTCAAAACATCACATTTTATGCCATACATATATATAATTTTAATTGTCAATTATACCTTAATAAAGCTGGGGAGAAAAGGTTAAAATGGTAAATTTTATATTATGTTTATTTTAGCACAATAAAAAATGATATATGTCAGTTATAGCATCTGCTATGGCCACTAAGGGGACCACCCCCCACCTACCCCCTTCCTTTACATCACGCTATGTGATTCCCTCCACCCCTAACCATAGGAGATAAAACCAAGAGTATTTGAACAAATGAGCCGATTTATAGGTGTGCCAGGCACATATGATATGGCCCAGACATAAGAACACACGTCAAGTCCATCTGATACTTGCTCAAAATTTTTAACTAGAAATGCAAAGAGATGGAAGCCCTTAGTAGTGGGAGCTAAAGCTGAAAAGTTGTAACACAGAGAATAGGACCATGATACACCACATGCAAGCTTAAGTTGAGAGAATATAAAAAGTATGATAAGGCAAAAAAAAAAAAAATTATCCAATGTAGGTTGTATGGGTCAACCTGCCCGTCAAGGTCCAGGCAGGCAAAGGACCGAACACTCAAACCAAGTGATTTAAGAAAAGTTGGATAGAGAGATCATGTTCAGAGCTGGGGACAGGGTTTAGGAAAACCAACAAAGGAGGATACAGTCACAGGGGGGACTGTTACCACTCCCAGGCCTGAGATATCGGAATCGAGAGAGGGGAGCTACACGGACAGAACCACCCCAGCCCCCCTGCAGGAAAGGAGCTGGGGAACATGCCCTCAACTTCACCCTCTTCCCGCCCCCATTTCTGCTGCCCTGGCCAAACCAAACCAGAGCCAGTGGGCAATCCATTCAAATGTAAAGGAACCGTGCCTGCTCACAGCATACCTTGCTGAGGAGACAGCACGACTGAGCTTGCATTGCATCTGGTTCTGACGAGCTGAAATGGAGAACCTACCATGAACGCTGAGTGACTCCAGTTGGCCAGGCCCTCACTGGGCCCTCGTACAGACTCCTTCTTCACCAATGAGCAATGGGACTTGTTTTAACCAATCAGGTTCACACCTATCCTGAGTTCCAGTTTTTGATCCTTAATTGGCATAACCACCCTGAAACCCTCGTCCTAAGTCGTTGAAAGAAAAAAAACTTAATTCTTGCTCCTCTGATAATTCTGGATTTATTCACTGGTGCATATTTATTTGTCTGGCAAGTTAATAAACTCATCTTAGCTTCTAATGTTCTTTGCTTTATGTGCTTCGACTTCCCAGGGCACAAAGCAGGGTAGGGAAGGGGGAAGGGTGGATCTGGAGGGCTAAATGGAGCTATTCAGAGTGGACAGTGGGGATGAAAGATGCAGAATTTGGGAAGAGCAGAGTCCCTGAAATGGTGGAGCATAGGTCCAAGTTCACAAACTCTTGTGTTCCCCAAAGCCACCTTCGGGGCTCTGGGTCCAGTCTCCAGTCCTGCTCTTCTCAAGGCCTGGCTCTGTGGCCCTGTCTGAATTCCCATGCCATTGTCCCCTTAAGTACCAAAACTGTCCATGACAGGTGAGGTCGCCTTGGCTGCCTTTCTGGAGTCCCCAGCCAGGAACCCTCCTCCCCACCTGTGGACCTTCTCCATCTCCTCCCAGGAGCTCAGTAGGCCCCATTTGAGGGGCTCTGTGCCCTTTTTCTGGGCTATCAGCCATTCGACAGTCAACAGCCAGGGCCCCTCCCCACTGAAGTCACCAAAGTGGTGGGGTGGGGCAGCCACCTGCCCCTTTACAATGTGTCCCTTCATTCTCCTGAAAATCTCTGCACCAGGCAGGGCAGAGATTTGGGAAGTTATTTATTGAAGAATTAGGACAAATTGCAAAAGGGAATTATGACACAGGGGAGGACCAGTTAAAGTTCTTAATCTTTCATCAACATCATCCAAAAGAAATGCAGTGTGGTTTCTTCTCAGCTCCATCTCTGGAGCCAAACTCAAGAGGAAAGGAGTCTTTAGGCTGCCCCTTGGTTGCCATGATAGATCATTCTGAAAAGGTCAGGATTAAATTTTCTTCTCTTCTGCCAGGGAGAGGGATGGGGAATGGAGAGGGTGTAGTCAGCCCCCTCCACTTACACTTATAAGAAGGCCCAGAATATGTTAGTGACCCAAGAGAAGTTTGGCCCTTGTGACCAAAAAGCCAAACTCAAACCCCAAGTCCCAAGGAGGGAGAGATCACCAGGGGCAAGAGGTGTCCAAGCCAAAGACTCCGCTGAATGTGTCACGTTACATCACCCATCAGCACTGGGCAGCAAGCGGGGGGAAATCAGTAACACACCATGCTTGACTTGAGGATGGAGGGCAAGGAGGAGTTAATTTAAGTAGACACATGCACTATTTAATCTGCAATTGGAAATTCTATAGCCAGCACATGTGGAAAGCAACCCCGTGAGCAATATTTTACAGAGTTTTCATCAAAGAAACTGCTGCCTGCCTCTCTTGAGCTCATTTCCCAGGAGAGAAGAAAGTAAAAGCATGTGGGATGCCCTCTGCGTCCTTGACGTAGTGTGCGTGTAAGACAGTGTGAGCATGTATAGGAGAGCATGTGTGTGTGTTGTATGTGCAGGTATGGTCTGTGTGCATTTGCACATTTTGGGACATGGGAGGATGGGAGTGAGGACGATTCCAATGAAGATAGCCTCAAGAGAGGACATATCCAGTTGGAGAGTAAAGATGGAGGACAGGAAGGGCGCTGGCAGTGGAGTGGGCTGTGCAACCTGCCGTTTGGGGCCCCTCTCAAGGATATAATGACCCTGTTCCCAGCAGCAACATCCCTACCCAAGGCCAACCCCGCTAAAGATGACCCCCAGGTGGGTCTAACACATTGGCAACATAGGGAGTCATATAGGGGCTAAGAAGGGGCCCAGCTGCTCCCCTAAATTTCACCTCCTCCTCTGACCTGCTACAATGTCCCAGATTCCCACCAGGAAATTCATCTCTGCCCATGGATGATCTCCTCTGTTCCTATGCAAATATTGCTCCTAAAAATCTGTATAGCTGGTTCTCAAACTTCAGCTGGAATCATTCGAAGGCCAGTTGAATCTCGAGGTGCTGGGCCCCACTCTCAGGGTTTCTGGCTCAGTAGATCCAGGGTGGGACCTGAGAATTTTCACTTCTACAAGTTCCCAGGTGGTGCCGATGCTGCTGGCCCAGGACCACATGTTGAGAACCACTGGCCCACATTGATGGATTCCGACGGCTTCATTGAACTGACTTCTGTCCTTTGGCAGGGGCAGACACCTAAGGCACAGGACACTGGAGCTACAAATTTCAACAGTAGAAGCCAAGAAAGGTAGATTGAGGAAAGTTGTTTCCCTAGCACTCCATGTCCCATTCAAAGGCCCAGGCTACACCAAATTCTGAGAAGGCAGAAGAATGCGGTTGAGGGGTCAGGTGGAATGTAGGGGACCTCTGCTCCTTCCTGTCAGGAGGACACCCTGCTAGCTCCCTCCCAGGCGTGCAGGCAGCGTGTGGTTGCTGTCTGAAGACTCAGACTTGGCAGGTGTGGACAGTTCCACGCTGGACCTCCAGGGCCACTGGTTCCTCCTTGTTTACTGGTTCCTCCTTGTCCAAAGCTGCTGTTCCAGTCCTGGTCGTGTTTACCGGAACCCTGCAAGCGAGGGAGAGCTCTGCATGTGACTCGGAGACATCTGTTTTCCCTTTGCATGTTTCTCATTCTGATTCCTCTCCACCCAGCCCCCACCTTGTCTTTCTCTATCACCATACAGTTTCCCAGAAGTAGAATTCTGACAAGCTCCAGGAAAATCTGAAGGGTCCACTTGGTTTAATCTACAGTTAAAAATCGTCCAGCTCAGTTCACCCACTTTGAAACAGAGAGCACATGTTCCTCTGAGTTGGAGACAAAAGCTTCCCCCAAACCACACAGCTCTGCAGGGTTGTTTCAGGACTGCAACTAGAAAGGGCTCTTTGGATTTTAAAAATGGATTTCCAAGTAGCCCATATGGTACTTTTTTCTCCAGAGAGAATAGCTTTCAAAAGTCCGGTTAGCTACTCCTTTATGTAGTAAGAAACTCTTTTTATCTATCACAGGTATTCTCTGGCTCAGACCAGGAGCAAGGATAGAAACTTAAAAGATCAGGAATAATCGACTGACCAGTGAACGATATTAATCCCGGCACAAAACCTATACAAAGAAGGCAGATTGCTCTAAAATGTGTAATGCATAATGCAAAAGATTGTGCCTCGTAGAGGAACGGAAAGGCCTGGGACAGGAATGGCCAGATAAACTTATGCCTGCTGCAGTCCACCCCTCTTTGGACTCAGTTTTGTTCTGAGCAGCTTTCAGTTGAACACTAAAGCTATGAGCCCAAACTTCCCAGCTCCCACTCCCAAACCCCCACATAGAGCCCCTCTGTGACCAAATGGCCAGCTTGTCCCTGCTTCAGCCCTTGCTGAGGTCTCCCTTAGCAGCCCTTTCTCCCCCATCCACCAAATTAGTTTTGCTCATAGCAGCGTGAACAAAGCTAGCGCACTTCCCACACACGTGCACACGCAAACACACACATACCAAGCAATTATCTTTCCCCATCTTAGCTGCCATCATCGTGAGATGTGTTCCAATAACTAAAACCCTGTTCTGTGCATTTCTTGGCATTTTTAGTAACACCTTGTCAGGTTTCCCCAAATCCATAAATACTCTATCACAAAAGTCCCCCTTTATAGCCCAATATGGAGGAACTCGGCCATCTGCTTTCAGATCTCAACCATTTTCACTTTGTTTCACTTTGTTTTATGGGAGGGGATTAGGCCTGGATTTCCTCAGGTGCCCGGGTTTCATTCTACGGCCTGTCAGTTTTTCCATCTCCGGCCACATGTGTAGGCTGATAAGCGGAGCTCAGACACTCATCCCACCTAATGAATGGTCCTTGTCAGTGACCTTTAACCTCTTTGGTGTTGCCCATTATAAAGCACATCTTTCACTCTCTCAAGGATAAGCTAAAAAAAAAAAAAAAAAGCCCTGCTCAGGAATGGTGTAGCCAAATGTTGCCACCAAGCAAAGCACAATGGCTAGAGAATCTTCAGGACAAAAAGGACAGTTTGTCTGCAGATGATTCTCAATGAACAAAATAACTTTGGGGGAAACAAAGAGCAATGACGTCCTTGAGTGAGGATGAAAAGAGTCCAAATCTGCCTCCTGGGTGCCAGGCAGGTGTGTTGCGGGTAAAGGGAGAACCCTTAATAACTTAGAGCAGAGGTTCTCCAAGTCCGCTACAGTGCTGGGAGTCCGCAGCAGCAGTAACATCGTCTGAGAACTTGTCAGAAATGTTAGAAGTGCAGATTCTCCGCTCACCCCAAGACCTGCTAAGCAGAAGCTGCATCTAATAAGATCTCCCAGATGATGGGGAAGCACGTCAAAGTCAGAGCAGCACTGGCTCCTCCATCAGCGTGGGTGCTCGTGGTGGTCCCATGAGGCTGGGAGCCTGCGTGGCACGACATAGCAGGGACTGCACTGGCTGGGGAAGTCCTGGATCACAGGCCTGGTTCTGTTACCAGGTGGCCATCTGGGCCAGTCACTTCACTTGTTGGGACAGCTGTAGACCATCCCTGGTTTTCAAACTTGACTGCACATCGGAATCAGCTGGAAAATTTTTTAAAATACAGATGCCCGGGTCAGTCCCACCCTCAGAGATTCTGCTTTAATCAGTGTTGGGTGCAGGCTAGGTGTCAGGAGCCTTAAAATCTCCCCAGGTGACCATAATGGGTAGCTAAGGTTGAAAACCATTTTACTAGATGGCCTGCAAGTCTTACCAGCTCTAAAACCTAATTATTTGGCCAATTCTATGGTTCTAGACAAGTATCAGAGGTTAGAAAAGATTATGAAGACGTAAAGCTAGGACAATCTCTAGGACTTGATTTGTTTTATTACAACCCTCATGTAAGTGGGTTTAAGAATAATAATAATAATTGAAAGCTCTGATGAATTAGGTTCCACTTAATTGAAATCTTACTCTAATATATTTCTTTTAGTAGATTTCATATTTCATACAGGGAGATTCACAGCATGGACTCTTTCTCATCAGAATCACCAGTCTTAAATTTTATTTAAGCAAGTTGATGACTTGCCTATCTATTTTTTCCTTTGAAGTCAACTCATAAATGTATAGTAAGTACTGTCCTCTAATACCAGTTTATGATCTTTTTCCAATCCGCATGTTCATTTAAGTTAGAGGAAGATATTTAAAAATAAAGATGAGCTGTTTTCAATATCCCTACTGAACCACAGCACTGCATTTCACCCCTTCCTATGAAGATTTCTTGCTATTTTATTTGGAAAATGACACTGTGGTTTTGGTTTCCATTGACTGACCTATTTAGCTTCCCCACTTTGGATGAGTTTGGCTAGGTGAATCAATTTCTATAGTCTCTTCTGAGTTGTCACTTTTAGTGACAAGCAGAAAATTGAAATTTGCAAGCCATTAGCTGTTAAGATGGTACATGAGATTTTAAGATTTGCTTAAAAAAAAACCTCAACTGGTCAGATTAGGAATCCTTTAAAAAAAAAATAAGCTCTATATATACCTGGTATATTTTTAAGAGAGTTGTAATAAATCTAAATGTATATTAGCCTTACGGGAAACTGAACCCTGGTTGGTAGAGCCATCAGGAACCAGGCAGCCCCCCTCCCACTTTCTTTCTCAAGCCCTGGGGTATTTAGGGGCCTCTGTCTCCAAACACCTGCCTCATCCTTGTCTGTCAGAGAACCACCTTTCTCTGCTTTCGCACAGACATGACAAAAGGTGGCACCCCACCACTTTTGAGTCTATAATACCCACATTCAAGCAAATGACCCCAAGTCCACATGACTCTCTCAGTCACAGTTCCAAAGTGCCCAGGAGAGAGGATGCAGTATTCCAGCATAGGTCAGGTGTTCACACCTGTTTCAGTCTGTGGCCACTGATGGGTGGGGGACAAATGTGGCTGTCATCACCAGCCATATTGGAGAATAAGAAGCAGAGCTCAGGGAAAGGAGAACCTCAGGAACTGGACAGATTCCCAAAAGTTTACCACTGTTTCCCACTCTCTTGAATAACAGAGTTTCAGCAACAGGTTCTCCAAGACCCACCACTATTCCCCCCCGCTGGGCTTGCATCATGGCTCTCAGAGACACTGCCCCTGCCTGAGCCCTCCCCTGCCTCACTTACCAGTGGCAGAGGCAGCAGACCACCCCATGTTCTATGTTGTCTTAAGCGTGACTTGCATGACAAAGACTGATCATTGTCCCCCTATCTATTTCCTCTTCTCCTATGGAATTAGAACGTGTAGTTAGGCACATGGCCAGCCAGAATAAAGATTACCTTTCTTAGCCCCCTTGCATCTAGCTATGGCCATTTGACCAAGTTCTGGCCAACAGGCTTGAGCAGAAGTGACAAGTGTAACTTCTGAGCTATGCTCATAAAGGGAAGGGGCTCTCCCTCTCCTCTTTCTCCTTCCTTCGTCCTGCTGCTTACGGTGACCAGATGTCATGGCCTGGAAAAGGAAAGGGCACTCTAAGGTCAGAGCAGCAACACAGACGCAGCCCAGGCCCCGATGACATCAAACACCGGAGCCACCATATCAGCTCCACCTTTTACATGGCAGACAAATACAGGTCTACTTTCTTTAAACCAGTGTTATTTTTCTACTTCTGTCCCACATTGCAGAAACTATGCCCTAACACATAGCGCTTGTACAATCATAAAGTTCCAGAACTTTAGTATTATAATGTAATTTAGAAATGATCCAGTCCAACTCTCCACAGTACAAATGAAGATTTAGTGGCCCAGAAGAGAGAAGTGACTTTCTCATCACACACTTGGGACTAGACCAGATCTTCTGACCCTTTCCCAGCAAACTCCCAGCCCAGAACTATTTTTATCACACCATATAGGTAGTGGGTATCCACTATTTGGGCAATGAATATTCAGCAATGCATGATCAAATTTGGCTTTCAAAACCTTTTTCCCACAAGCAAGATGATGTGTGAATGAAACAACGGCAATCCCCTCCTCCTCTAGGAACAAGGCGTTCTGGTCTGAGTCTGCCTCCTTTCCTGCCCTGGCAGCTCACATGGGATCCCCGCTGTCTCTGCACTCCCTCAGAGCCAGCCTTAGCACAAGGCGGTGCTGTGGGACACGTAGGAAGACATTTGATCTCCCAGGGCCTTCCAATCCTCCTTTGAGAAAAAAAATGAAATTGGACAAGATCCATTCGACTGCGAAATTCTACAGTTCTGTGAAGGTGGCAGTCTCACCAGTCTGATTCCGACAAAAATGTGATTTCTTTTGAAACCATCTCCCGCCTTCAAAGGACAAAGCTACGCTTTTTAATAGAAAGGCTTCAAGCTCCTGCATCCCACGCTCCCCACTGTCCAGACCTCAAGAAAGCCCTCCCGGAAACAGAGGAGCCGGAGACAGTCAGCAGAGCGCCTCGGGCCAACCAGGACAGCTCTTCTTGCCCTAACCCTTTGTTTGCTCTTTTCCTTTCACTTGTTATTTTGAGAAATAGGATGGAGACCACTGGGATTCACTGTCCCCCAGAGTGCGTCTCGGCAGTTGGGACCTTCCAGAGAAGAGGTGGAAGGGAAAACGCAATGAAGAACCTGCTTTTGACCTTTCATTCAGTTTGCACTTTTTACAGTAATAGATCCTGGGTCTGGCACTCCTATGCTCACCCACGTTGTGGGGAAGGACACATACAGAATCCCCAAACACACACACACACAGAGACAACATGCTGGTACCCCACCCCAGACCTATTGCCTGCTTTTGGAAAGAAAAGACTAAATATATGGAGAGAGAAAATCAAAAATAGTGAAAAGGGCCCCCAAAAGTTGCTTACTTACCAATAGCAGTAAAAACAGAGAGTACAGAAAGAAAATCAAACCAGCACTCAACAGTGTGCATATAATGGTTGGCTTCCTGAGTGAAAAATAATTTAAAATTAAGCCTTCAAATACTTGACCCTTTTTTTCTTTGCTCCTCACACTTTAACTGCTTATTGCACCTGCTCGCCCTGCCCGCACAGCCGGCGGAGCCCCCTCGATGCTCTTGCCAGGGAATCAGTACTGGAGCATCTACAAGGCAAGGACAGGGGTAGTCGTACCTCTGCCAGAGACAATTTACAAAACCCTCAAAGAGCATTTTAATCTGTAAAATGTGGTCAGGGAGGAAGAAGCCATCCCTCAAACAGAATTGAGGACAACAAGACACAGAGTTCAGTGAGCCTCAGAGGAATGTTCTCCGGCCCTGGTGCAGAAGCAGCACCTGAATTAGCCACTTTATGTCCCCTGCCAGAAAGAGCTGCCCGGGAACTAGATGACCCCCTGAGTACTTCTGGTCTCAGAGTATTTCATCTTCCCGGTTCATGTCCCAGGCCCTAGGGAATCGAGTATTTGTCTGCTGGGCCATTCGCCTGAGATCCAGAGGAGGTACCCAAATGCCAAGATACACACAAAGTCCTCGCCCAAGCCTCTCCTTGCTGGTGGGTAGTCACAAGATCCAGGCCCTGCCAAAGGGGAAACAGAGGCACCAATGACTGCAGGCTAAGGATGAGGCTTTCAAAGTCAGGCTGATTTGTCCTGTCTCTCTTGAGAATAGCCTCCTTCTCTTTCAGAATGACAGGGGGTTTTTTTGGTTTTTTTTTTGAGACAGAGTCTCACTGTGTTGTCCAGGCTAGAGTGCCAAGGCATCAGCCTAGCTCACAGCAACCTCAAACTCCTGGGCTCAAGCAATCCTACTGCCTCAGCCTCCCGAGTAGCTGGGACTATAGGCATGAGCCACCATGCCTGGCTAATTTTTTCTATATATTTTTAGTTGTCCAGATAATTTCCTTCTATTTTTGGTAGAGACAGGGTCTCACTCTTGCTCAGGCTGATCTTGAACTCCTGAGCTCAAATGATCCATCCGCCTCGGCCTCCCAGAGTGCTAGGATTACAGGCGTGAGCCACCGCGCCCGGTCGACTGGCTGCGGGTGAAACTAGGAGGGAATCACTAGCCACAACCTGGGACACTTAACACACATTACTTCATTTAGTCCTCCACAACCACGCAAGAGCTATACGTGATTATTATCCCCATCTTACAGATTGGGAGAGGTTAAGTGACTTGTCCAACATCATATGGTCTGTCAGTGATGAAG